>CM033469.1:363194366-363428305 GCA_019447015.1 Hymenochirus boettgeri | reverse complement strand
TATAAATAATCCCAGTATACTATACCCGTATAAATAATCCCAGTATGCTGTACCCATAATAAATAATTCCAGATTGCTGTACCCATATAAATAATCCCAGTATACTATACCCATATAAATAATCCCAGTATGCTGTACCCATATAAATAATTCCAGTATGCTGTACACGTATACATAATCCCAGTATGCTGTACCTGTATAAATAATCCCAGTATGCTGTACCCATAATAAATAATCCTAGTATGCTGTACACATATAAATAATCCCAGTATGCTGTACCAGTATCAATAATCCTAGTATGCTGTACCTATATAAATAATCCCAGTATGATGTACACATGTAAATAATCCCAGTATGCTGTACCTATATCAATAATCCCATTATGCTGTACCTGTATTAATAATCCCAGTATGATGTACCCATATAAATAATCTGTACCTGTATTAATAATCCCAGTATGATGTACCCATATAAATAATCCCAGTATGCTGTACCTATATAAATAATCCCAGTATGCTATACCTGTATCAATAATCCCAGTATGCTGTACCCATATCAATAATCCCAGTATGCTGTACCTGTATTAATAATCCCAGTATGATGTACCCATATAAATAATTCCAGAATGCTGTACCCGTATAAATAATCCCAGTATACTATACCTGTATAAATAATCCCAGTATGCTGTACCCATAATAAATAATTCCAGTATTATATTTATTCCCCATGGGCTCCCAGCCCCAACCGCATAATTTATTTTTTTAAAAGCCCCCCAAACTCTACTTACCTCCCCTCTTTCCTCCGCCGCGCTCCCGGCCCTCTGCTTGCTAGAAAATGCAAGCAGAGGGGCGGGACCGGCAGCCGCGTCTGTGATTGGCTGAGCGGCAGCCAATCACGGACGCGGCTGCCGGCATCTCGCCACTTCGCCGAGGAAAGAGAGAGGTAAGTAAGTTTGGGGAGCTTTCTAAAGGTACAAATATTGCGGTTGGGGCTGGGAGCCCTTGGGGAATACCATATATAAAGCATTTTACGCTAGGGGGAGGGAATCGAGAGAGGTGGGAGAGGAGGAGAGGGAGGGAGAGGGAGGGGGGAGAAGAGCTGCAGTACGCATGGCAAAAATCTACCTGAGGCCAGGAAGCAGGCAGTGTCCTATATGGACCTGCTAGCCTCCTGGTGGGCAGTTTTTGGGACTTTGGGGGGGCACTACCGGAGAACCCTATGAGCTGGGACGTGAGGTAAGGATTAAACTACACTACATGGTGGGGCCAGTAGTTGGGGATTATAGTTTTGGGGGGTGGACATGCCCTTTAAGTAATATTGCAAGCAAGAATTGACTGAAATCCACCGTGAGCAAGACTACTACATGAGGCAGTAAGACTAGAAAAAACGATTACATCTACTATTCACAAATGACAGGAAAAAATAAACAAGGTACAATAAATGATAATTTTGAAGTTAGAAAGATATTTGGAAAACAAAAAGTGCCCTTATGCTCTAGCTGCTGCGAATGAACCCTTGGGAAAGATTTCCATCGAGCTGGAGGACTGATGATAACCACTCAAAAACATTTGACGCTGTACAGAAGTTATACTTAAGGTGTGGGTGGTTTTCAAAATGCTACCTTTTCACAAGAAAAAATTAATTCCCAGAAATGTATTTGGAAAATTTGGTAACTGCATTAATTTATTTGTATTATGTGCCAATGTGTCTAGGCAAGTGCCACTCCATCTTTTATACGATTTCTAAATCTTACCCCTCTAACACGGATCGTACTGTGAGAAGGGTATGAACAAGGAAACAAGTCACACTCCAAGGTGAATAGTCATTTATTCAAAAAACAATCAAAATACAACATTTTGGGGGTACAAGCCCCCTTCCTCAGGTAATGTGAAAGCAACAAACCAAATGGTTCATTCCCTTTGAGCCTTTTAGTTTGTTGCTTTCATATGCTTAGGAAGGGGACTTGTAACCCCGAAACGTATTTTGGTGGTTTTTTTTTAAATAAATCACTATTCACCTTGGAGTACGACTCCTTACCTTGTTTCTTATGACTTTACTTCCCTTGAAAGTGGGAAGTTTTGGAGGACAGCACTCACGTGGTCTGTGTGCACTAGGAATACCTAGTTACCTATGTACTATCCCATCAATATGACCATGTGAAACACTGTTAATCCAGTGGTGATGGGGGGAAAGCAGCATACAAAAACCAACACTGTCGGAGCTACAGAGACCTCCAAGGATAAAGTCACCCCCAAAAAATAGGCAAACCCACTTCTAAGGTCACAAATGAACACATCCATATGAACCCCATCAATCCCCAAAGTGGACAAAGTGCATGCGCAAACAAAGCGCAATAATCTAAAAACTACGGTCAGGTGTACCCAAACCGTATAATAAAAGATCAGCAAATAAGGGACACCATAAGGGACTCCTGGTATCTCCTCGCCACAATTCCTGGTATTCCCCTCACCACAATTCCTGGTTACCACAATTCCTGCTATTCCCCTCACCACAATGCCTGCTAATTTCCCTCACCACAATGCCTGCTATTCCCATTACCACAATTCCTGGCCTCCCCTTAACCACAATTCCTGCTATTCCCCTTACCATATTCCGGTCTCCCTACCACATTCCTGCTATCCCCCTACCACAATTCCTGCTATTCCCCTTACCACAATTCCTGCTATTCCCCTTACCACAATTCCTTCCTGCTATTCCCCTTACCACAATTCCTGGTTGTTCCCCTTACCACAATTCCTGGTGTTCCCTTACCCACAATTCCTGGTGTTCCCCTAACACAATTCCTGGTGTTCCCCTAAACACAATTCCTGGTGTTCCCCTAAACACATTCCTGGTATTCCCTAACACATTCCTGGTATTCTCTTTACCACAATTCCCGGTATTCTCTTTACCACAATTCCCGGTATTCTCTTTACCACAATTCCCGGTATTCTCTTTACCACAATTCCTGCTATTCCCCTTACCACAATTCCTGCTATTCCCCTTACCACAATTCCTGCTATTCCCCTTACCACAATTCCTGGTGTTCCCCTTACCACAATTCCTGGTGTTCCCCTTACCACAATTCCTGGTGTTCCCCTAAACCACAATTCCTGGTGTTCCCCTAAACCCAATTCCTGGTGTTCCCCTAAACACAATTCCTGGTATTCCCCTAAACACAATTCCTGGTATTCTCTTTACCACAATTCCCGGTATTCTCTTTACCACAATTCCCGGTATTCTCTTTACCACAATTCCCGGTATTCTCTTTACCACAATTCCTGGTATTCTCTTTACCACAATTCCTGGTATTCTCTTTACCACAATTCCTGGTATTCTCTTTACCACAATTCCTGGTATTCTCTTTACCACAATTCCTTGTATTCCCATTACCACAATTCCTGCTATTCCCATTACCACAATTCCTGCTATTCCCATTACCACAATTCCTGCTATTCCCCTAAACACAATTCCTGCTATTCCCCTAAACACAATTCCTGCTATTCCCCTAAACACAATTCCTGGTATTCCCCTAAACACAATTCCTGGTATTCCCCTAAACACAATTCCTGGTATTCCCCTAAACACAATTCCTGGTATTCCCCTAAACACAATTCCTGGTATTCCCCTAAACACAATTCCTGGTATTCTCTTTACCACAATTCCTGGTATTCTCTTTACCACAATTCCTGGTATTCTCTTTACCACAATTCGTATTCCCATTACCACAATTCCTTGTATTCCCATTACCACAATTCCTGGTTTCCCCACCCCCATCCTCTTTGTAACATTCCCATCCACCAGGCCTTCCCCCCAAATCACTCACTCGGGTGGGTAGAGCCTCAGTTCTTCAATATCCCCCAGAAAAGTGAACAGGGTCCTCATCTGGTCGCTGGTTACTGCAGCTGACAGGTTGGTAACCTGGATCACCGCCGTCTGACCGACGCTCATGGCGCTGCACTAATATCACAACACAGACAAGGACCAGAGAGTGCGGCCAGGTTTGGAGAGCGCCGACGGAACCGGAAACGTGCTCCTGTCTAGCCCTCCGAGGCGTCTATGACAGAGAAAGCTATGAAGATTATGATGCTGTACTTGGGTTATTATTAGCAACCAATCAGACACTCGCTGTTCACTGACATTATTAATGAAATCTATTTTGTGGCTGCATGTTAATAGCACTAATAATAATAATAGGACAACTAAACCCAGTTTTAAAGTACCCAGGATAGGACCTTAACCACTGGGACCACACAAATGGGTTCTACAGATTGCTAGAAATGAGCTCAGGGATTTGTATAGATGCTGGGAGTTGTAGTTTTCAAGACATCACTGTGGGTATTTTAATGGCAGGGGGAGGAGGAGCATGGGTAACATTTCGTGTAGTTTTCCTTTAAAGGGACAGTTCAGTGGAAATGATCAATATTTGTTAAATTGTTAGATTGTGTAATGCCTTCCTAGTTATTCTACATATTCTCTCCCATTTTGAAAAATCAGTTGATTTCATACCCTTTGCTGTTCCCTGCTGTTGACATTAGTGAGCTGACATTTCAGGTTCTAACGGTCCTTCTTCCCAGGTCCTGGATTGTGCAATCAAACTGACCCTTATTACTACTATTTGGGAGTCCTACATTTCTCCTCAAAGTCAAAACCGAAGAATCAGTTCACTTGTTAGGTTAACTGAGGAAGCAAGCACCTTCACTTCTCTTAAAATTCAATATTTTTATTCAATAAAAGTTCTTATCGTTAAAAATGGTACTAATTTTGACTGATGTTAGCTTTCAAATGTTAAAGGGACTGTAAACTCCCATAATCCATTAAAATAACTATTTGCCATTCATTTCTATTATTCACAGGGAGGTGAGAACGCTTATTCTCACCTCCCTGTG
Source organism: Hymenochirus boettgeri (assembly GCA_019447015.1). Lineage (NCBI taxonomy): Eukaryota > Metazoa > Chordata > Amphibia > Anura > Pipidae > Hymenochirus > Hymenochirus boettgeri. Next base: position 363,423,416 of record CM033469.1, on the reverse strand, counting down.
AATAATATTACGCTAGGGGGACCTGGAATTTAACTTACCACCGCCGTTCCACTGCAAGCCGCTCCTTCACTGAAAGCCGTTCTGAGAATAAGCGTTCTCACCCCCGTGAATAATAGAAACGAATGGCAAATAGTTATTTTTATGGATTTAGTGTTCCTTTAAATAAGATCTGATTGTTTGGAGAAAAATTAGCACAATTTTTAACATAAGAACTTTTATTGAATCTCCTTGAAAGTGTTTGACTAGTTTTTCAATCGGTAGATAGGTTTAGCACATGTCAATCATTTTGGTGGTTGTCAGGGATTAGCTAGGAAAAAATATCTGAGAAGGCCGCTGGGATATGTGCCACCCAAGCACGGTGGAAATTTTTTAGGCCATGTCCTCTTTTCTCTCCCTATTAAGCCACACCATTAGTTAGATAGATAGACTGGAAGAGACTCTCTTCCTGTCTCTGTCTCACTGTATCTATATATGGGAGTGTCTGTATATGTGAAGTGTCTGAATAAGATAACATAGATTCACAAATTAATGACGCTGGTACAGGAAACCAGCATTTCTGATACAAGTACAAAACTGGGATTATTGATATGGGTACAGCATACTGGGATTATTTATATGGTTACAGCATACTGGGATTATTTATACGGGTACAGTATACTGGGATTATTGATACAGGTACAGCATGCTGGGATTATTTATATGGGTACAACATACTGGGATTATTTATATGGGTACAGCATACTGGGATTATTGATATGGGTACAGCATACTGGGATTATTGATACAGGTATAGCAAACTGGGATTATTCATATGAGTACAGCATACTGGGATTATACGGGTACAGCATACTGGGATTATATATATGGGTACAGCATACTGGGATTATTGATACAGGTATAGCATACTGGGATTATTTATATAGGTACAGCATACTGGGATTATTTATATGGGTACATCATACTGGGATTATTAATACAGGTACAGCATAATGGGATTATTGATATAGGTACAGCATACTGGGATTATTTACATGTGTACATCATACTGGGATTATTTATATAGGTACAGCATACTAGGATTATTGATACTGGTACAGCATACTGGGATTATTTATATGTGTACAGCATACTAGGATTATTTATTATGGGTACAGCATACTGGGATTATTTATACAGGTACAGCATACTGGGATTATGTATACGTGTACAGCATACTGGAATTATTTATATGGGTACAGCATACTGGGATTATTTATACGGGTTATATACTGGTATTTTATACGGTACAGCATACTGGAATTATTTATTATGGGTACAGCATACTGGGATTATTTATATGGGTATAGTATACTGGGATTATTAATACGGGTACAGCATACTGGAATTATTTATTATGGGTACAGCATACTGGGATTATTGATACAGGTACAGCATACTGGAATTATTGATATAGGTACATCATACTGGGATTATTTATATGGCTACAGCATACTGGGATTATTGATACAGGTACATCATACTGGAATTATTTATATGGGTACAGCATACTGGGATTATATAGGTATAGCATACAGGGGGATTATTTATATGGATACAGCATACTGGGATTATTTATACGGTACAGCATACTGGGATTATTGATACAGGTACATCCTACTGGGATTATTTATATGGTACAAAATATTGGGATTATTGATATGGGTACAGCATACTGGGATTATTTATATGGGTACAGCATACTGGGATTATTGATACAGGGACATCATACTGGGATTATTGATATGGGTACAGCATACTGGGATTATTGATACAGGTACAGCATACTGTGATTATTGAACAGGTACAGCATACTGGAGTTATATATATGGGTACAGCATACTGGGATTATTGATACAGGTATAGCATACTGGGATTATTTATATAGGTACAGCATACTGGGATTATTTATATGGGTACATCATACTGGGATTATTAATACAGGTACAGCATAATGGGATTATTGATATAGGTACAGCATACTGAGATTATTTACATTGTACATCATACTGGGATTATTATAAGGTACAGCATCTAGGATTATTGATACTGGTACAGCATACTGGGATTATTTATATGTGTACAGCATACTAGGATTATTTATTATGGGTACAGCATACTGGGATTATTTATACAGGTACACATACTGGGATTATGTATACGTGTACGCATACTGGAATTATTTATATGGGTACAGCATACGTGGATTATTTATCGGGTTATATTATAGGCTACTGGAGTTATTTATATGGGTACAGGGGGCATTACTGTGACATTATTTATATGGTGTAGCATACTGGATTATTTATAGGCGAGTTATAGTATAACAGAATACAAAAAGGTCTGGGGGTAAAAAAAAAGGAGTAAAAAGTGTGTGGGGTAAAAATATAAAAATATATCAAAAAAAAAAAATTCGGGTGGACATGCTCTTTAATAAATGTGAATCTGAATTCTGCTCTGAAGGTTTCTATTACCTTCAGATAGGTGCACTACTGAGTTGTGCCAAGATCATGTTTACTTCATTATCCTCCTATGTTGCTTCTACAAGTGTTACTATTAAAGGGATACTGTTGATAAGTATGCAGGCAGGATGCAATCTCTGAGAGATTTCACAGATTAAAGGGAATGTCCAGCCAAAAAATAACTATTCTTTAAAATGTGTATTACCCCCCAAACCCCACTTTCGCAGAGTTCACACACTTCAAAGATGCCCCAGAGCTTACTTACCTGACCCAGTCCCTCGCTCCACTTCCTGGTTGCGGCTGTCAGTTAGGGCGTGACGTGACATCACTCCCAATCGCCTGACAGCCGTGACAAGAAAGTGAATCGACTGTCAGCGCAGAAGTCCCCTGCTCCTGTTTTTGCTTGCAACAAGCTCAAAACAGGAGCAGGGGGCGGCGCCTAGACGGCGAGGAACCGAGTGTGTGAACTCTGCGAAAGTGGGATTTGGGGGGGTAATACACATTTTAAAGAAGAGTAATTTTTTGGCTGGACTTGTCCTTTAAAACTTTGAGGATTGTTCTTTAACGGTTTATAGAGGGCAGACAAAAAGGTCTGTTGGGTTCACTGAATTCATAACAATGTGTAAATCAGCCATAATGTAGTTGTATTGCTATTTAAACCTGTAGTTGAAAGTTCTAATTGTAAAAATGTTTTTTTTTTATTTTTTTATCTGATATAATGGCCTCTTGCAATTTGATCTGACGGTCACAGAATTCCCAACTGTTTTGCTATCCAGTACATAGAAATTAGATTGATTCAAAATTTATACTTCAAATTGATGTAATTGTTTTTCATCCCGACCGACTTTGCAGCCATCAAGTGGTCAGCTGGGACGAATCATTGTCAGCAAAAGAGGACCACACAATTAGCCATGATTTCCTGACATGCCCAATCATCCAATCTGGACCTCCATCCTGTTCCACCAGACCCGTTAGTCAGTAGTGCCCAAGGTGAAGGAAACTTTAAGTAAGTATTGCAATAAGTATTGCAGAAGATGGAAAGCAAACCCAGTGGTGAGGACCTGGTGGTGTAGGTCTTCCTCTTGGTACTTAGCATCTGTGGACAGTGGGTAAGGTGAGTTTGGTTGCCCTTTAAATTACTACTTGTTGCCACACTTAGTATCTTGTTGATGCTGACTGGTGTTCTATAAATACTGATATTTTGCATTTAATTGTAAAATATTTTTCTTCTTCTTCTTCCTCTTGAAAAACATTAAAACAAAATCCACATTACTTAGAATCTTCTGTGTTTTGTTCTGTGTTCTGTATTGCATCAGAGAATAGTCCTTTTACTGTTTATTCCAACATGCCATACACCGGATTGATTTTCCAGCTAAATCTGTCAATATCAGAAGATATCAAGTAGTTACCTGAAAAAAAAGGAATCAGGTCAGACAGATAATTTTCCGTCAACCCGATCCTCCAGTACACATCTTCAGCAGATTTCAGCTTGAAATCAGCAATAAAAGAACAAATCAAAATGCATTATCTGCCATCCATCAATCCATGTATGGCCTGCTTTTTTATCCCTTTACTGGAAAAAATGTATCCAGATATCAAAGGTAAAGACTGGTTAATAAAAATCTGGAAGTTGTAACTTTATATTCGGCAATCAAAAAAGACTTTTCCAAGGTCATATGAAGAGGGGGGAATTAAAATAGTAAAATTCTAGAAAATTCTTTGACGTTCTTATTCTTTCATAACAAATATCTGTGAGTAAAAACCATAGTAGAAAATATAGATAAATTTGTTGAGGTTCTGTCCTCATTATCAGGTAACAAGTATTGATTAGGTCATTAACCCAAAAACAGTCCCTAAATTGGTTAAACAAAAAAAACAAATAACAGTCCTTTTCTCCCAGACTGCCAAAAAGGTATCTGGAATTTTCGGAGAGACAGAGATCTGGTAGTTACAAAGGTATCGGCATTCAGTCTTCCTGGCTGAGTTCAAAGAAAAAAAGTAATTTCACTGTCTAACACAAAACAATATTTATCACAATTGTCAGGAAGACTGAAAGCTGCAAGTACCGTACTCAGTTTCTAAAGTTCATTACTTTTAAACAAATGCAGAATGAGAGGTAGGTATAGTGACCCAAGTATGGTTATAAAAGAATCAAAGCTCCAGATGAATAAACAGGTGTACAAGGATAGAAAATTGGTTAATGAATAGGATGCAAAGAGTAGTTGTTAATGGGTCTTCATCATTATGGACTAAAGTGCTTAGTGGGGTGCCACAGGGTTCTGTGTTGGGGCTGCTTCTATTTAATCTATTAATGATTTGGAAGTGGGTATTGTCAGCAAGGTTTCTGTGTTTGCTGACGACAAAACTTTGGCTACCATTAAAAACTTTAGAGCATGTGCAATCGTTGCAGGGGGATCTAGATAGATTGTCACATTGGGCTGCTAAGTAGCAGAGATTCAATGTTGAGAAATGTAAGGTAATGCATTTTGGACTTGTGCTGCTTATACTATAAATTGCTCTGTGTTAAGTGTGAATCCCAGTTGGAAAGGGATCTTGGAGTTTTGGTGGATAACAAACTTAAAGGAAGCAAGCAGTAACAGGCAGCAACAGCTAGAGCCAGCATGGTATTGTCTTGTATAAAGAGAGGTATGGTTTCAAGGGAGGAAAATGTTGTTCTTGTTATTCCCTCTTTACAAAGCATTGGTAAGGCCTCATTTGATTGCGGTGCAATTTTGGAATCCTGTGTACAAAAAGGATATCTTAAAATGGAAAAGTTCAGAGAAGGGCAACTAAATTAATAAGGGGATTGGGGGAGCTTAAATATAAAGAGAAACTGGAAAAGTTACAAGTACGCTGGAGAAAAGGCGCTTGCGTGGTGATATGATTACTGTGTATAAATACATTAACGCCATAACAAACACATTTTTTTTAACTAATCTGGGGCATTGTTCACCAATAGAGCATGTCAGAGGACACGTGGACATCCCTTAAGACTTGAAAAAAAAAGCTTTAGGCTTCAAGTTTGAAAAGGGTTTTTCACTGTGAGAACGGTAAAGCTATGGAACTGTCTTCCAGTGGACGTTGTTATGGCAGAGTTTCTGCAAACAGGGAATGTTGCAAGTTACTGGTATTGATACATAAAGTAGAGTTGATCCAGGGAAATTTCCAATTGCCACTTGGAGTCAGGAAGGAATTTTTTTCATAAACCCTTCATAAATTTGGTGGGTTTTTTTTGCCTTCCTCTAGATCAATAGTTAGGCTGGAAATGAGGATATTGCTAGGTGGGTTGGACTGGATGGACGTATGTCTTTATTCTACCTCAAATACTATACTTGGTGCTTCGCCTGGTAATAGCAAATGTATAGCCGTTCAGTCGGCATTGTTAGTTAATCTGCTGCGTTGGATCTGGCACTGAAGATTTTTTATTGTGGGCATAAGAAAAAGTTACAGACCTTTTATGATGTTTAAAGGACCTGTTCACCCCTACTCATTTGTATACTTCCCTTTAAAGGGTAACTGTCGTCCAAAAATGACTTTAGGTAAATTGATAGGAATTACTTTCCTGAGGATTTTCGCCTTTCATTATTTATTTTATATTGTTTTGAAGATATTTACATTTATGTGTGTGATATGGTAGCAGTATCACCAGATCCCCTGCACTTCCTGCTCTGAAACCATGTGACAGTCACTCTTCCCTGTGTCTCCTCCTTGTGGGCCCCCATGGCCCCTCCCCTTGCAGGCCCCATGGCCATTTTCCATGCAGCCCCTCATGGGTCCTCCTACTTGTGGGCCCTGTGGCTCCTCCCCTTGCAGGCCCAACCTGGTCCCTTTACTTGCACCCCCCTTGGCTCTTTCCCTTGCACCCCCTTGGCCCTTTCCCTTGCATCCCCCTTGGCCCTTTCCCTTGCAGCCTCCTGTGGCCTCTCCCACTCGTGGGCTTGGTGGCCCTGTCCACTTGTGGGTCCTGTGGCCCCTCCCACTTGCTAACTCATTCCGGCCCCTTCCCTTGCAGCCTCCTGTGGCCCCTACCCCTCATGGGCTACCCATTGCCCCTTCCCCACTTGCACCTCAGACCAATAACCCCCCTTTACAGAAAACTGGGTAAAAACAGCCTTTTCAGCAGAGAAAGCTTTAAACTTTGTCTGATTATTTCTCTGCTGAAAAGTCTTTTTCACACAGTCTTCTGTAGGTGGTGTTGGGAAAAGGCCGTGTGGCCATGGGATCCAAGAGTGGGCGTGGCTGCTAGGCACAAGAGTGGGAGGGGCCACAGAGCCCATGAGTGGGGAGGGGTCATGGGTCTGCAAGGGGAGGGGCCACAGGACCCACGAGTGGGAAGGGCCAGCAAGTGAGAGGCATTAAAGGATAACTGTATTGCCTCAAAGCATTTTTTTTTAAAACTGCTTTCAAAAGAGTAATGGTATGCCGCCCCTCCCCATACGTTTTTTATCCTGATTTTGAGCTTCAATTAGCCATGCTGTGAAGGGGGCGTAACAATTCTGTCTGCCTGAAACTGTCACTCAAAACTAGCATGTGAGAAAACACTCCTCCACCCATCCTTGATCAGCTTGATTATGTAGGCTGTATCCTAGCAACCGAACAGTTCAAGTTTGGCTGGCAGAGGAGGAGGAGAGGTTGTAACAGACTTTCTTATCAGCCAGTGACAAGTGATATGTTAATCATGGCCCTGGGCCGTCTAGGAGGCGGGCTTTTAGCACTCATCTTTGCTGTGTGATATCTAAGGGAAGGCAGCACGGTTGTAAATGAGAGTAAGCGATTTCAGCTGCTGGAACTGTGGACATGTAATGGGGGAGATGTTGTTTTTTTGGGTATTGTTGTCCTTTAAATAAAGCAGTGCTGTTCTCCCCACCCCCCTTCTGCCCTTCAGTCATGCACTAAGCATGTGCCAACCACAGATTAGAGGAAGAAGTATTTCCGACCGCAGATTCATAACCTCCTACCCCATAACTTTCTGAACTATGATTTCTTCATATCTTGGGCTGTGCAGCACATCGAGAGGTGGTTGATGGCTCATTTTAGGTAGGAACCTGGCCTTTAATTTTAAAATAAACTTGTTTGGAGACCTTTCCCCTTTAGTTGATCATCTAATGTTTTCTACCTGTCCTTTATCCTCTTAAAGCTTGTACAGCTTTAAAGGAGCATAAACAGGGAGGCTAGTGGGTTGCAACGATATAGGGAAATTTCTGCTGTTAGGGGTTACAGATGATCAAGTAAGTATTGCGCACTTGAGGTTTTCCAGGGTCCTTATGGTAAGTATACATTTGAGTGGGTGGGTTGAACATGGATTGTGTCTCTATTTAAAGGCTGGTACACACCAGCAACTTTTCTCCTGACACGGACGAAAATCCATGCAATCCTTTTGGCAACAATCAACCAATACGCTGAACTATCGGTCGATCAGACCGAAATATTGCATCCAGTGTACCAGCCTTAATGTTGCATGGATTTCTAGGTGTTCTTCAGGTCTGATTTTTTGGGCCCTCACTTACTGTTCTGGTGACGGTAAAAGTTGGAATATTTGTAGTATAATATGGATTAAAAAATGTACAAAAATGATTTTAAACTGAAAGAGTCATAGCAGCTTTCTTGGTGTTTTATTTATTTGTATAAGGTTAACCACCCACTTTTCTAGTCAGTCTGGCTGCTGGGCATTACTTTAAATATAAGGGTTCCAAGCCATATTATTTTATCGCTTTTTTTTTAACCACAAGGGACGCAGACACGGAAACTTGCAGATTTAAGATTCGGGTGCTTCATCTTAGCCAATACGTCTACTCATTGGGGGTGGTAGCGCTGCTCACCTGACACTCTCCTGTGATTCTGTAATCATTTTGCTACTATATTGGGTGTGCTGTGCTACTTCCAGAAATATTTTGGACCCTGCAAAATGTTTACAAAGCACATGTTACTTATTTTACCAATAACAACCTTAACTGCATTTCCTCCTTTATTTTTTTTGTTAGGTGAATATATAACTCTTTCAAGCATTGATTATTGTATAATAAATCATTAGGGTACTTAATGAGATTTAATTGCATGTTTCTGATTTAGTTCTCATCTTAAGGTGTTGTATGTACTGGATTAAATAATTATTAGAACAATAACTAGAAAAGAGAAAGTTGTAACACACCATAGGTGCTCAGAGCCTTATTAAAGGGCATGTCCACCCCCAAAACTAAAATTTACCCCATACTGGCCCCAATGTGTAGTGTTCAAAAATCCTTACCTTACATCTTTGCTACTTATGGATGGTGACATGCGCAGGGGAGCCCTTCCCTCCCTCCCTCCCGATCCCATCTCTGCTGCATCCCCCTAGTGTTAACTCCTGTAGTGGGTAGTCTATCCCATCCCACCCCCAACCGCCAAGTTATATTTGACAGAAAATCGCTGTAAAGATACTTACAGACCTTCGATTCCCTGGTGCTCTGAAAAGCTGACAGCCGTGTCTGTGATCACAGATGTGGCTGCCAGTCCCGCCCCCCTCTGCTATTTCCGGCTCAGTGTGCCGAGAGCAGAGCAATGGGAGATAGAAGGTCTGTAAGTAACTTTACAGTGATTTTTTCTTCAAATACAACTCAGTGGTTGGGGGTGGTATGGGATATATAACCCATAGTGAAAAATTTAATTTAGTGGTGGAGATACCCTTTTTAATGACCATTAAAACATACTGTTTATTTTCTTCTTTACTTTGATTGTAACCCAGGGTAAAGACTAGGTCCTATAGTTTCAATAGTTTCTCCTGTCCCTCATCCAGTTTGGCACTGGGGCCAATAGAAAGAAGCTCTGCCTTTGGAACACTTCTTCCCATTGGCCTCGTCGACAATTGTTTTAAGGGAGGTGGAGAGGACCAGAGCAGCAAAGACCACTTAAGTTTGACAGGAGTGGTACCCGGTGTGGCCTTCTGCTGCTGTAGCCCATCTGCTTTCAGTCTTGAACCAGTCTGATAATTCTCCTCTGGGCATCTAAAGGCACTGCCGCTCACTGGATATTTTCTCTTTTTTTGGGCCTTGAGGCCCTGTCTTGTTTCTTAAAAGGTACGGCTCTTGTCTGTTTTTTCCATTATTGGCATGCCAATCAGTTGGACATTCAAACTTAATCTTGCAGAGAGTAGCTCACTATTTCCTTTGTCTGTGTGCTCGGGTTCATTCCTGGAATCTTTCTATTCTACTTCAGAAACTCAAAAGTCCTTCCATTAAATATCTCCTATTGCTCACAAGCTTTTTCATGAAAGTACAAAAGTTTTTTGCTGCCCATTTATCTCCCTCAGGGGGTGGTCATCAACATCTCTCCTACTTTCCTCCGCTGACATGGCCTTTGGCAGACAGCCCCAAAACCATGTCCTTTCTCCCTGTATTTCTACCTCTGGGACTTTGAGACGTCCTCATTGTGGTGTCTGGGTCTCTTTTGACTAAGGCTGGGTACACACCAGCGGATATTTTTGGCACTATCGGTCAGTCGGCGAAAATATCTGCTGGTGTGGGGCGGCCTTAGGCTGGGTACACACCAGTAGATATTTTCGACCGACTGATTCACGGCACTTTAAATCTGTCGGACAAAAGTGTCTGCTGGTTCGGATCGGATGAACGAATGATCGGACGTGATTGACAGACATTTGTCCCGGTCGAGCGATCGCTTGGGACAAATAGTCCCTCAGTGTGTACCCAGCCTTAAAGAGAAATTTTCTGAGGAAGAGGAGCACCAGATAACATTGTCCCGGTAGACAAAGCAGATTCACAAATAAACACAGACTGTGTCTCGCCTCTGCCTTTGTTGTTGCTGTTGAAATTAACCTGCAATTACTAGTAGTCTTTGTTTTGATGGAAGTTTAAGTATATGCAGTACATTTTAAATCCTTTCTATTGTATAGCAGACAGTCTGTTATATTATAGCACAGAAACCTGTCTCTGTTAGGGACATATGTTACAGCATTTTTTGAAAAAATAATCTCCCCGTAAAGTAATCTTTGCAGTTTATTTCCTATTGGGCAACACGGCAGAAAGTGAATTGTTTATTTTAAGTGTGAGGATTTCAACCTGTAACATGATGGGATGAGTGTTTCTAAAAGTAGAGCATTAGTCCACTAACCAACCAAAACTAACACAAAAAACAGATATTGTTCCTGGTAGATTTTATATAATTCATGCCGGCTAAAAAATAAATTGCATCGTAAGCAGCTTTCAAAATCTTATCGGGGAATTCCATATTGGTGTATGTATAGAAAATATGTGCATATGAGACTGTGACTAGTGAGGTCATATACGTGCACATGTTTACTAGGCTCTTTGAAGACAACATGGGCTGTGAGTTCTACTGGCAACAAGGAAGTCTTGTTAAATACAGAATCTACTTCTTACATGTATGTACATGCAACTTACAGTATTTTAATAGCTGTTCTGGGGAGAATAGCTTTCACTTTGGGCTCCAAGTTAGCATTATAAAAATGTTCTTCCATTGTACGCTTAAAATTTCCCTGGATCACCTCTCTGGGTAAAACTTGTGAAAAATGTTATTACTGGAAATGTTTAGCAATATTACTTCCTGGATACTTTGATAGGCTTGTAGCTTTCCTGCACTAATAGCCCCCCCAACTGTCAACTTTTTTAGTCCGTGTAGGTTATTCCTCTCTTTCCCAGCATTACATTTTAAGTGAGCACGTCTCTAGGGACAGGGAAGAAGCAGAGGGGAGGGGTGATGTCACTCAAGCTACTGGAAGCAGTAAGTTTGAACATAATCAGCAGCCAAAGACACATTTTAATAAAAAAAACAGACTGCAGACTTTTATTTAACCCTTACTTGTTCAAAGACCACAGTTGCCTTTGAAGCTTAAAGAAAAATAGGTTTAGTTCGCCTTATAAAGTTGTGTTCATTCTTGAAAATACCCTAATGTGGGGCCTGTTTTGCTTCAGTGAAAAGGATTTTGCTGTGAGTGGGGAAAAAATCCTTTTTTGCACGTTTTCTATACCTCGATCTAAACATTCAATTTCAGTTGACTTTCTACTCACCACTTAGTGAAAAAAATATATTTATTTCAAGAACTCTACTGAAAAAGAAGTTGCCATCCTCTGTAGATGCTTGGTAGTATATATAAAAGCTGCTTTGTGTGTCTACCTGTTTTCCAGAGTGACCTTGTTTTAAGCACCTGAAGCTAATTTTGTTTTTTTTTTCTTTTTACAGCAATGCACCCCTTGCTTTTTCCTCCAAAGTATGTTATATTAAGTATCGTGACCCTGCAAGTGTCGGCGTGGCCCAGCATCTAACTAATACGGTTTTTATTGACAGAGCTCTAATAGTTGTTCCTTGTGCAGAAGGTTGGTATTTGTGATGCTTCAATGTGCTGTCTTTATTATGTCTGTACATTGATATATAGCAGATTTATTAATTTTCTTGCTCACCTAGAAAACACTTGTGTATATGTTGTGCCTAGCTACACCTTATTACGGTTACTGGCTGAATGAAATTTGCAGCAGCACTACCCCCAAATCGAAACTCATTTCCTGGGCATAGCAATTGTTTGCCCATTGTAATACCTGGTATTATATGATATTAAATTATTCCTAATTCATTTGCATTGCTGAGCTGCTTTTTTAACCTTTTATAGTAAAACATATTGAGAAAACAAACAAATATTTGCAGTAAATATAAAATTGATCATTAACAAATAACTGAGCTATAATCCTTTTGCTTCTTAATTAATAAGTAAATAGTTTAAGTGACTTTGTAATATGGTCATTTAAATTTGTTTATTTCTAAACGGTACAATAAATACTTTTTACAGTGTTTATAGGAAGGCAAGAGACAAGCAATTAAAGGGCAAGTCCACCTCTCAAATGAAAAATTCTCTATAGGTAAATAACCCCAAGCCCAAAACTGCAATAATGCAAATGCTGAGAGTTTTAATCTAAAATACTGCATAATATCCTGTCACCCCTCTTGCTGCTTCATGGTTCTTCTAGTTAGCAGCTCTCAATCATGGATATAACTGCCATCACAGCCAATAAATTTAAAAGAAAAAAGATTTGCCAACATTTTAAATCCTTTTTTGCAGCAAAAAACTATGTGATTAGTTTTACAGATAGAGCTGTTCCTAACAAAGAACACTTTTTGGTACATCGGCATCTAAAAAGGCATGTTAAGGTCTGTACTTTCAAGATTGTTTCCCAACAAAGTAGCCTCCTACAGAAATGTTTGTAACTGAGTTGGCATGCAGACCACTTTAATTGCAAATGCTTACTCTAGGAAAGTGTTGTATAAACAAATGTTTTGTTTAAATCCAAATCATTAAGTTGAAAAACAGTGTCTTGAGAGATTTCAGTATCAAAAATGTAAAAGTATATCGGCTTTAATTGCAACTGAAGCCTGTATAATGTTAATGGGGAACTAAAGTATTAAGGGCTGCACACACGTTGCACACACGTTGGATTTGTCGCCTGTATAATGTGTGCAACGAACGGCTGCTTCAACCAATAATCGCACGTGCTTTACTATTCAGGCGTGCATCGTTTATTGATCCGCCGGGTCTGTCCTTCATAGGTGCCATGTGTATGAGCCTTAAAGGTCATGTTCACAAAAAACTGGTGACTTGTCGGTTATCTATCCGCACCCCCAATTGCTGTTTTTACCGGTTTCTTAATAATATTAAATTGTTATTTTTTGTTCTGGAAAAGGTATCTGCCTGTTCCCTCTGCTCAAAGAGCTTTTTATAAGTTTGAGCATGTGCAGTGGAGGCAGCAGGGGAATCGGCAGTCAATCATTGGTTGTGATTTCGTTAGTCACAGCTTTGATTGACTGCATGGATGAGGGAGTCAGCTTACTTTGCCCAGAATAGAGGCGATAATTATACTTAAATATCTGGTCAATAATGCATCTTATAATGTTCTAATTATATAAGTTGGGGGAAGGTAACAGACATGTAACCAGTTTTTTTGTTTTAAAGGTGGACAGCAGCAGACAGAACTCTTAGCGGCAAAAGAGCTGCTCTAGTCCTGCCCGTATAAATAGGCCAATGAGACAGTCTGCACCACATGCAGGATAGGATTCTTCCTATAAGCTGGCACACCCTGATCAAGTGAGGGGTGCAGGGCCAGACTGGATTTTTGCTGCTAAGATTTTTACCATATTTACTGTACACGAGGGAGATAACACACAGGGAGAGTCACTCTGGGTAGATATCCAGAGATTCAATTTCTTTTTTGCAGTTCTGGGTACATCGTGAACGGGATTAACCCCTATGTGACTATCCGCTGCCATCAAATTGCAGAAATGGGTGCAAAAGGGTTGAAGTTGCTGTAACCGGTATTAAATTGGTTAGCGCAACTTTAACCCCAGTTTCTCCCACTGCAGCTGCATAAGGCCAATAGTTCTTTAGGCCCTAGTCTGGAAGATGGCCAAGGGAGGCCAAAACTTTTAGCTCCCCTGTAACTATATCTTATGTAATACAACAGATGAGGTTTTGCTTATTTATACATGCTGTCTGTAGAGAATTTGGAGATGGTTAAGGGCTGTAAATGAGAATGGTGTGTGCAGTGCATTGTTGCAAACATTTCTAAATGGTTTTTAGTTTGTTATACCATAAAGTAAAGTATTTTGTTGAAAATGTAAAAAAAATCCTAGTTTATGTCTACAAGACTACACTGATCAACACACACTTAATTATTAGGATGGGTAAAGACAGAGCATTCCAATGATAATAAGGCACCCTATTCCGGCCATATATTTATTAGACTTGCTTGAGGAGTTCTGAAAAAACGCCTGGGCCAATTACTTAGTGAATTACTTTGTGAACGATGATAAAGGTAAAATGTTGGTTGCAAAGCAATATCTGTTCAGGAACGTTGCAAGGTAAAAAAAAATCTTTGTGGCCCAGTACAAAGGGTCAGAACATATATTGAACAGATCAATCCTAGGTCCCAACAGTGATTAATTTAACAAAGTGGGAATCTAGCTGTCTGAAGTTCTAGAAGCAAGACCGTTTTCTGGTACAACCCATGGCAATCAGCAATGATCTAAAACAACCCATTTTACTTTAATCGGTCAGGAACAAAGTGGGCACTCCTCGCTTTCTACACCTACATGGTCTACCGTATACCACATGAAAAGGATACCAAGACTGCCAAATAATTGCCTTATTAGCATTTGGATAACATGCTGTTACCTGGCCCCAGCCAGATCCGTGTCTTTCATGCTAAGGAAAATGCTTAGTTCAGTATTATTCCATACAAAATATTTGTCTGCAGTCCACATTAGAAAAAGGTAACATGGTCCTAGTAAAGTGTGTGTGCAAGCCTGAGTTTACCTGAATCAATGTCTTTATGTTATGTCTGCTCCCCAGAATAAAGCCTAAAAAATGATACAAATCTTAGACTATCATTGTAGCACTTTCCCAGACTAGGTAATTTGTGGTGAGGATCAGAGAAATTGAAACTGGGACTAAATTGACCATTCAGGTCATTAAAAAAAATTTACGAACACCAATAAATGTCCTTCTGTACATCATTAAAATAAAGATTAATTACTACGTTGCCATCCTTTAATTTCACCGTTGGTTTGCTCCAATTAGAGGGAACACAAGCCTCTTTGAGCTGCAAAAGTCTTCCCTCTACTAACTTGGTGTATTTCGCACACCTCCATGTTCTGCAGCATAATGAGGTATGCAAGGGGCAGCGTGAAGAGTAAAGGCTAGGTCACACTAGTCCGATCGCATGTTAATAAGCGTACACTAGTGTTGGCCAATTGCTCTGGCCAGACTAGGTGGACTGGTGTCCGTTGCGATGCAATCAGCTTATAGCGCATTTGCTGCGATTTGTATGTGCTCCGATAACGGAATATTTCCGGGATGGCATCACAAGTGGACAATAATGCGCACAGTGTGGTCCTGGCCTCACCCTAAATGAATATTGTACAGAAATGAGAACTTACGAGGCAAAAAACTTTAAGAATGTTATTAGTTATTTTATGTTCCTAGTTATAAAAGTTTGTTTGGGAAAATAAATGTCTTGAAATGGAATTTTAGAAATATTTGCCTTGAATTGCAAAGTACGCATCTTCTTGGGCCACTAAAAAAACGGTTATAAATTGTTCTGTAATTTGAGGAGCAGGTATTTCGACATTTTCTGATGCGACAAGAAATCAAAGTTCAAATTGTGTTTAAATCATTACCTGACACTTTCCCAGCTCCCGAAATGCTCAATTTATTTGTAGATTCACCTGCAGGAATTGAAGCTTTTAGATAGCAAGTTAGCATCCTGGCTCCATTGACAAGTGGGTCACAAACCACAGCAGCTGGAAAGGCACAGCTGGGAAAGTCACAGGTTTTAAACTGATAGAAAACTCCACTGGTTTTTCTCATGGTATAAATTGCAAAAGGTTGGAATATACACTCCTACCTTACTAACATTCCAGAATAAAAATAGATTGCAGCAATTTGACAGGATAGTTCTCCTTTAACCCCCCCTCTCTCCTATTTGCTGCGTAAATAGCTTAATCGTTTTAGAGATCTAGAACAGAAAATAGAGAGCAATTTTCAGTTCTAACACCCTAATGTGGGTTGATCTAAGTTTTGCGCCATCTGTGCAAAAAATGTCAGGGGGCTTTTAACCCTTTATTTCCCCTTGCATACTTAGGTCTATACTAACCGTATAGACTTAAGTTTTGTCGAATTTACGCTTCCTAAACTAGTCCCACACATTACAATCTGTTCATTTCTCATATAATATTTCCACAATTGTTTAATGTGGGGGCTTCAGTGTTCTCCCCAGAATTTTTTTCCAGCCGGGTGGCATGAAAAAGTAGCCGGGTGGGGTGTGACGGGAAATTTGTTGGTGGGGAAAAATGTGCACTGCATTATGCTCATTATATAGGTCAGGGTTGTCTAACTTTCGTCCCACTAGATGTTTAAAAACCATAACTCTCAGCATTCCGTGGTTATAGAATGCAGGGGGTTGTTGTTCGGCAACACCCACAGGGGGTTGTAGTTCGGCAAAATCTGAAGGCAACCCAGATGTAATATAGCAGCACAAGCAAATGTGCCACCATTGTGTGGCCTTAGGGATCTTGGAAAAGCTAGTTAACGTGCTAAAATAATCTTGCAAGTGTATTGGTACACCTATTAAACCTACATCTAAATTCTTTCAAATCACAAGTGTTCCCTCTAGAAATTTTTTCCAGCCGGGTGGCATGAAAAAGTCACCCGGCTAAAAGACCCTAGGGAGAACACTGGGCTTGCCTTTATGTATTTGGACATATTAGACATCTGTGGTTAGTTTATATGAGTATAAACAGAAAGTAATATTTGTGTTTTTTAGACACAACACAGTTTTCTGGCTTGTTACCCAGGTAAACATTTACCCTAAGGTAAAACATTGATTCCCAATGTAACTATTTTTTAATTGAATTGTTCATATGACTCTTATTAAAACACTGACAGCATCTTTATGGCTGAGGTGGCAAAGATTTCAGGGTGCTGAGGGCCCTTTCCTACACAAGGACAGCCACTTAACTACTAAACACATAATTCACTCAGACAACAATGATCCATTAACCACCACTAATCTGTTTTTGTAAGTGAGCAGTGTAGTTTCCATTATACTCTCATTTTATAGTGGTTGTTTATAGTGTACTGTCAAAACCACTGATTCCTGTATAGATTGATACATGATCCTATTTCGGTAAGCTGCAAGCCAGATAAATATATTTTAGTTACATCCAGAGATCTATCTGTCTGGCTTTTAGCTAATTTGCATGGTAGGTTTGTATAAACTGACGACCCTGTAATAGGCAGCCTTCTAACTTTATGGATGTGAAAGAAAGGGCAGTGCTGTTTACCAGCACAACTTTTGTTTGATTTGCATCTCCCACAACACTCCACATAAGTAAACTCTAAATTACACTTTGCTGGCTGGCAGTAACAGCTGAGGAATTTGACAACTGCTGGGGAAAACTGTTAAGGACACTTTGTGAGGCTGACTATGGTTCAGTATTCAACAAAACATTGGTTTCTAACAGAGGGATGGTACAATCCATTTAAAGAAGTATTCACATTCCACCTACTCAAATGAATGCATATTTCTGATGTCTGATTCCTGGTTAGAATGATCACAGATTAAATAATGGAATTCTTTATTCTGATTAGCCTACAGATACAGCCTATTCTTTCTCCAAGTGGGTTTCTACACAGTGCTGTCCATTGTACTTTGTAGTGTACATACTGGTTTAACTGCTCTCTTCTCTGTAATCAAATAATGAGATGTTTAATAAAATAACTTTTATGGTCCATAAATATATAACAAGCTTCTTTATGCCCTTCATTTTCTTTTTTTTTTTCTTTTTATGTCCACATTTCACAATAGACAGCATTTTAACAATTTGGTTTTATATGTTTTTTTCTGTGTGATATATGTGCATTATTAGATGACTAGCCTGGCCAAGGCAGACCTGTTGCACTTGCCTGAGTAAGGCACATTTGTCATGCCACTAAACGCCGTCAAGGGAAAAGGGAAAACTTCATGTGAGGATGAGCTCGGAGGCTGATGCCGAAGATGGACGTCCTGTCTCTGTTTTGTTTTTGTTTTGTTCTTTTTTTTTTTTTTTCTTTTTTTTTTTTTTTTTCTTGTTTTCCCTGTTCCTTTTGTTACTTGCTTTTCTTATGATTTAAAGCTAGCATTCCTGCTGTTCTAGATAAACGAAAGGTAGTGTTTATTTCAAAGAAGCTATGGTAATAACATTGATAAGAGGTCTGTGTAATTCTGTGGGCTTTTGCGATAGAAGATGCACTTGAAGGAGAACTATACATGTCTCCCCCACCCACCTTTTAAAGTACCCAGGTGAAGCACACACCATGGGATTTCTCAATATAAAATTTTCATTATAAAATAAAATGTTATTTTAAGGCTGAACATGTCCTTTAAGCCATTAGGTCCTCCCCCTTCGGTTTGCAGTAGATCAGCTGTAATAAATTCCAATGCGGCCCCCTTCTTCACTCTGGCCAATTGAAAGATGAGCTGCTCTGCAGAGCATGCCTTCCCATAGGCCTCCCTACAGGCAGCAAGGGGACAGAGCTGGATAGACCTGTGAAGGAAATTTTAGTTATAACTGCTGATTTACTGTAAACCCAGATGGTAAGGGTTTAGGTCCCCACTCTATTGACTAATGGTGGGTAATATGGTGGATGGGGGGAGGTAAGTATGTTTTTCCTTTAACTAAAGCTTAAAGCCCTGGGAACAGATAAATATATTGCTATACTGCTGGTTAAATGTCTGAGAGTTGTAGTTTCAAAACCTGGTGCTATTTGATAATGTACTCATTTGTTACCAACCTTAAAGTTAGCCATAATGATAATTTCAATACTGTTCATCCAGTATATTGCCGGTTTAGATGAAATACGCTTTTACTATTTGGATATGTGTTAAATCGCTTGCAGTCTCCAAAGAGGAATCCATCTTTTAAGTAAACAGAATGTGTTCCCTATAATATTATATAATTGCAGAAATTAAGATTGACTTATTAGGCTTTAGGGTACTAGACATGATTTATTTTATTGATTAATGTCCTCTACACACAATGTTTATACCCTTTTTAATTGATTTCTTCTGGTGGAGATATCCTTTTTAGTTTTATAGCATGATATTAAGTCATATTTGGATGTATGTTATTTATACAAAGCAGCTTTAAATTAGATGTATTACAACTTTCTAAAAACCAGATATACCTATACGGTCTAAAGGTCTGTACAGTGTGATCATGGACCCTACCCAATGTGTACAGAACAGCAATTTTTATGGGCACTCGGTAGGGCAAAACAGCCATTTGCTGTTCTTGGATCATTAACAAGGCTTGACCTAGCACCCATACATTAGACAATATTTAGCCGAAACGGCCGTTTGGTACACATTGTGGGCCCGCAATTGCACGTTTGTACGATGATTTATGCTTTTACTTCATTTAAGAGAATTTAGAAGGATTTACAGGCTATGGAACTTGGGCAGTGTCAGTTAAAGGGGCAGTAAAGGTAGCATTTAACCCCCTATCTGCTGTTTGAACCCAGATTTGAACTTCGATATGTTCTAAGAAAATTGATGCTAGACTCTTCATTCCTTTATTCCATTTTTCCTTTTTTCCCACATGTTCAATTACATTCAAATAAGTCCAATGTGAGATCCACACATTTAATAATGTAATAGAAATGTTCTGTTGTTTGTAGTGTTATTTTCATTATATACTGTAGAGTATTAGTTTTGAGTTGTAATTTAGACTTTTTTTTTATGTACCTTGTATGTGGTTTTTGGTTGACCATTGTAAATTGCAGGATTAGGCATAATGCCTAAAAAAAAGGAATTCCTGTACCAGAACTAAAACTAAAGTATAACCGTAAATATCCTTGACTCCTAAAGTAGCAGAAAGTGGTGAAAAATTACTTTTCATTTTTGTATTGCTCATGTTTAGCTGAATCAAATGTGTATCACTTGCCTTTATATTACATTAATCCCTGATAAACAGCCAAAGACAGCAATATATTCTAGTAGACCGAGTCCCTGCTTGATTCATTCTCTGAAAAAACACATGCTTACTGTGTCCTTGAGTTGGTTCTGTTGTCTGTATAGAAAACCCGTCCTGGAGGTCACTTTGCTTTATTGATTTTCATATTGTGTACACTAGTTTTTACTGTGCATGTTTGTATTTGAGTTTTGGGGGTAGTTTTTCTATAAAATTTTAATCTGCTGTGTAAATTTGAACTGTTGTATTTTAAAGTTACCCCGGGTGAGGTATCGGCTCTCGTAAATGTAGTTTTCACTGAATTAAGGACCTCTTTCTTTGCAGAACACTATTTATGTCTGAATTTTTATATGTTCCACTACATATAAAAATTCATTTTCTTTCTTTCTTCTTCTTTTCAATTCATCAAAATATATTATTCATACAAATAGAGCAGATCAATTATATCTATATTTTACAAAAAGTGTGAGAAACACTGGTCTAAAATTAGCTTACATTTCCTGCAGTTTTACCTAATGCCATGTTTCCCATCCTGGCACATTGGTTTGATATTGGACATCGGGCTAGTTCTACTGCATATTTTGGATTGTGCGGATTATAGTAGAACCATTTGGCATGAACTAATTATTGTTGGCATATGGTATACATTGAATGGCAATTTTAGTCTACCTATTCACCTAAACCTGGGTACCTTCTCTATCACCTAATCACCTATACTTTACCTCACTGCTCCTGTCAAACTACGCCCTACGGACCTACAGTGACAATCTGCAAGAAGCGCATTTTACTAATGGCGAGACCGTGGATAGCTCTGAGCATTGGAACTAGACCAGACTAGCGAGGGAAAGTTTTGGGACCAAAAAGTAATACTGATTTAAGGGTTTAGTTGTGCATTGCATAAAATCCTTCATAATTGATGATAATTTTACCTTCAGCTGGGTAAAGACCAGCATAAATATTCATTCCGACCTGCCATTCGCCACTAGCAAGCGTGTTGTTTATATTGGACCACACAATCAGATGGTCGCTGCTGCCCGCAAAGCCATCCAATTTTTTTTGACCATCCAATACACTAAAACATCTGTTAGTGGCCTCTGAAAATTGGAGGACGGAATCCGTCCTCCCACTAACAGATACTATGTAAATTCCAGATTTTGAACCCAATACTTTGTTGCAAGTACCCTTATCTTTGCTCTAAAAAAAAATCTAATTTTCAAAAAGTGTACCTTTTTAGATGCAAAACTTTTTTCAGATTTTAAATCTGCGCTGTGGATTCTGAGAAATCATTATTTGAAATCCCAGCATGTACAGGGTGAAAAAATGTCACTCTAGAAGCAGATATTATAATATGTGACCCATCTTTGTGCCAGCACACTTTCTGCAACATTTTAGAGACTCAGCAGAGAAAACAACAAAGGGGGGGGGAGATGTGTAAGCTGATCAGTGTCCATGTTGAGGCTGTGCAGAAATTATAAGTGTCGCAGACACTACAAGGCAGTGAGTAATGGAGGGTGGGGGGAATTAGGAAGACTCACTAAAGATTAATAATTTGTGGTTTCAGACAAATGTAAAGTTGTTTGAGTTAGTATACTGACCCTCTAAGAAAAAATGCACACTCGCAAGAATTTTAACTGCGTGGATCCAATCTGATTTAGTTTCTGCCAGTAGGTAGATTGCTTCACACTATCAAATCTCATAGGTCAGTGGTAGGCTGGCTATGATTGTATTATGTTGCTTTGCTACTCAAACTATGCTATGCTCAACTGCCATGTAGGGAGCCTTCCGCTTCCCAACAACAAATGAAAGACCGCATGTACATGGCAGCATGTTTAACATTTTTCCATTGGAAGGAACACGTTCCTTGTAGCTGTTTTGCAGTACTGTGTTTTATTTCTAAAAATGCAGTATGATTTATAAATCATGTTGAAGTTTAAATGACCCCTCGCCATATTGCACCAGCATGGTTACACATACCCGTTGTGTTCCAATTTTACAAGCATAAATGGGCATATCCTGCACCAGTCCAATGCAGTGATAGTCTTAACAGGGTAAGCTTAGAATTTTATGTGCATCCTAATCCAGAGATTTTCAGCCTGGAACCCTTCAGCTGGTAACATTTTAGTCCAATAACAGCAGGGGCCAAAGAGTTGGCTTACCTTTATATAAAGCAAAAATGCCATGTTTTATTTTGGTTTTTTCCTTAACCGTTCTGTCATTATCATGTTTTTTTTCTAGAGGTGTGCATCTTTATGCATGATTTTAGCTAAGCTTCCTAAAGAACTCCAATCATTAGCTTTATTTTGTAATATAATAAATGGTTAATCTTTGGCTTGTTATCACTATAGCTTGCAATCCAATATAACCAAAAATACTAAATTAAGAAGAAAGTGGAAATTAAATAGCTCTTTGCTTTTCTTCCTTTTTAATTTATTTCTATTTTATTTTGATTTCCTTTTCTTCCCCTTTCTTTTTTTTTTTTTTTTTTTTTTTAAAAGCAAATTTGGAAGTTTTTTTTATTTCTGGGGATTGAACTTTAAAAAATGTTCTTCTTTTCTGTATCTGATGTTCTGTGTGCTATTAGTGATGCAGCCAACACCAACGGTTGTCTTGTGTAACACACCTTTCGATCAGCGTGAAAACACCGCCCTGGGAAAAGCCTCCATGCTTGATATCGTTTGGTTCATGAACCTTAAGTTTCCTGTACAGGTGACCCATAGCTCAAAAGTGTTAAATAATTGTCTATTCAGTTATAAAAGTAATATTCCATTAATGAGATTAAATATATGAAGCTTTGATCACTTTTTTTGTTTTGTTTTTTTTTTTGGTTTTTCCTTGAAGAGTTAGGGTAAGGTAATAAGTTAGGAGGGGAGAAAAAAAGTTTTATTCTTTCATTACTAAGGATCTCTTAGTCATTTTTGTTTCTATTCCTTTATGTAGTTCCATTACCCTTTAGCAACGTATTAGCCCTTTTGGGCTTTTTAACACTTTGAATTTGCCTCTGCAGGTAGAATCCCTGAAGAATCCAAGGCGCTCTCTTTATTGGCTCCAGCTCCTTCATTGTCAAGCTTACTTCCTGGGGCAGGCTTACTTCCTATTCCAACACCAACTCCAGCTCCTCCTCTTGCATCTACTCTTGCATCGGTATGTAGGTCAATTTGCTACTCATTGTCACTATCACACTGTTCCTTTACAAGCTACATCTCTTATACACTAACTTGTTTTGCATTTGTGTCAGATAATGTGCCTGTACATTTAAAGAGCATGTCCATCCTAAAAACTATCTTTTAGACCTATCTGCAGGTCTACTAGCCACAGCTAGGACTTTGCCAGCAGATCCGGCTAGGAACCATATCTTGAGTTTTGTACTCATCTGGAGTCTGTAAGTAGACTGGTTTTAGTGTATAAATAGTTATAGGGGATGGATATTTAGAAAACCTTTCATATGTACTGTGCAAGTACAAACAAGACATCAATAAGTACCTTACATTTAACTGTATTCCACCCATTTACCTTTACAAACCACATTTCCAATAAAAATACAATAGAAACTAGAAAGTGTTATTTGGGAATTCACTCAAACCTCTATTTACTGAGGAAAAGGACAAAGAAAAAATGTTGTGTTAACTAATTATTTACAAAGTTTTATTGCTTTAACATAAACAAATTGGCCCTCAAACGACTGCAAATAATTTGGAACAGACAGTAAGACTGCAAAGGTTATACTACTCTTTAAGATTCCTCAATTAAGGGTATCTATACTATAAAAAATTGGATTTTTTTTTATTATACAGCAAGATCCCACTACAAAACTTTTTTGGGATTTTAAATCTGAGCTGTAGAACCTGAGAAATCATAATTTTAATCACAGCATTTACAGGGAAAGACCTGTCACTCCAGGAGCAGAGATTGTAATATGTGACCCATTAATGACCTCTTACTGGGATCTTTAGTTTGTCTGACAGCACACGTTCTGCAACAATGATGGAATTAAACTGCTTTCATTTGGTAGGAATTATAATTTGTATACCCACACTATTTGTGGCAAAATAATGACTTTTCAAATCTGTTTACATAGTAATTGAGGTTGAATAAAGACATATGTCCAAGTCCAACCTATTCACTTTTTTCTTTTCTTTTTTTTTTACCCCTACCTAACTGTTGACAGTTGTTTTAAATGAGTTTGTTTGTGTGCAAAAGAGATAATCAGTATGTACTTTTTTTTAGGTTCTCCGAAGAGACAAAGTTGATGTACCATTGGTAAGGAAGCTTTATGAGGTCTTTGTTTTCTGGTATGGCTGAGGATATGCAGCACTTTACACTAGGAACAAGTGTATTTTTATGCAGCACTTAGACAGCCTGTGGCTTTAAGGGCAGTATATATAAAACTTCGTTATTGTAAAATAACAATAAAGATGGTCTTTATTTTACACATGTTATTTAACACTGTGTTGTAAAACAAAGAATGTACTTTGTGCCTTAATTATTTGACATGAACTGCTAGTTTCTTTTAAATATGGCCTTTAAATACCGCCCTTAGATGTCGTCCTAAAATAATTTCTTTAATGTTACTCTAAGTAAAAAATAGAGGAATTGTTTGTTTGGTTTTTTTTGTTTTTTTTTTTAAAGCCCAAATTCTGCATATACATAAACATGAATGTTTGGGGCCCATCATGGCAGACTCACTACTGTGAGTTTCTCTCCTTAGTTTAGGGCTGGGAAGCACATTTAAATTTCAGAGATACTTTGTCTCGGAACACACAAGCCTGATTGACAACCTTTTGGTCATATCAAGCTGAAATCTGCCATGACATTCAGGCACCTCATATTGTTCCCAACTGTTTGTTTTTTTTTATTTACCGCAAAATAAGAACATTTCAAGAGATATACGAAATAAAGTTTATGATAATCTGGATACAAATCAATCGCACTGGTACCTGCAGTCCGGAATGTGGACTGCAGAGAATTGACCTTCTCTTTTAAACTATTATGATTGCGGGGTCCGACCGGCTGTTTTAGGCGACTAACGGTAAATGTATGGGTGTCGTTGGATCCTCAACGATGTCTGTTCGTGCACCATCATGCATCGCGGGTCGGGCCCCGCATGCACGCGCGTGTACAGGCCTTTACTTTTATATTACTATTGGTGATTAAAATAAAGCTGAAAATTCAATGGTTTTTTTATTTATCTTTTGTAGCTGAGTGTTCCATTTACCTCACTGGGGGCAAGTTTACCAACACCCCTGGAACCTGTTATACCCACTGTTATAGCACCAGTCTTGCCAGCTTTAACTCCTGCCATACCAACAATCGCTGAGCTTCCGCAACCACCTCTGATGGGAAATGTTGACCCTACAAAGGTTGATGAAATAAGACGAACAATTTATGTTGGAAATTTAAATTCCCAGGTAAAGACTATGAAAAGTTACTTTTCATATTTAATTGTTCCTGTGAATTACACGTGTGTTTGGGACCTCTTCCAGGCTGTGTTGTATGTGATGTATGATTTTAATATTACAAAAAATAAAGAATTGGTTTTGATGGATTCATTCCTAATGGGGCGCTACCTGACAAATTTGATAGCAGTACCTGGGGCAGGGAGGTAGGACTGATTATTCCTATCTCCTAATATCATATCGTTGATGAGCGTCAGCTCATACAGATTTTACCTGCTTGGTTAGTAGTGTCCTGGGCTTTCCTGTATTAAAGATGCTGAACCCAGGAGGAAGCCTGGCAGAAGCAGTTTTCGTTGTACTGGTGTTCCCCAAAGAAACAATATTGGGAGGTAAGAATTACCAATCCTACATCCCTGTCCCAGGAACATTTCATTTTAACTGTTCTTTAAAAATGTTATATGTACTATAGTACTTTTTTAAAGTACTAGAATATTGATTTAGAAGTTTGCAGATATTACAAGGGTGCACAGGTTTACTTCTTTCCTATTTGCAGACAGTCCCACCAGATCTTCTACATCAGTTGTGCCCAACCTGAGCCACACTGTGGGCTGCACTAGTGGTGCCCATCCAATGACCTGGCTGCCAGATTAGTCTAGTCCCATCCCTGATCTGCCTCTGCCCAAGCCTTGCCCCGCCCACAGGTGGGCTGCTTGCAGCCGAGGGTTGGGCGTCACTGCTCGATATCTTTACCATCTGTTTAGTACCAATTGTATAATTTTCTATGCGATTAAAAGGGTCATTTAGGAGCTACTAAGCTACCAATGTGGAGGGGGGGTATAGGATATTACACATAGGAAAGGTGTATATGTATGTGTGTACTATCTCACTGTTACCATTAAATGACCATCAGTAAATGTATATAAAATTTAGCACTGACTTAGGTACAAATTGGGGAATTTCATCTGCAGGTACAAGGACAGGAGGATTTAAATCAATACTTTCAGTAGCAGCCTCCATAGCTTAATACAGAGAACAAATATACAAAGAAAACAGGGAGAATAAATGGTATTACCAGCACCGCTGCCACCAATTTGTACCAGATCACTGCTTTATGGAAGGATTATGGGTAGCATGGCACACAGTGGTGGTTTGGCACAAAGCATACCGTGCACATAAACAGGTTCCCACATAACGTGCAGTAATCGGGGGTGTCCCTGTCTATGGTGCACCACTTCCAATATTGACCAGGCCTGTATATTGTGTGTAAGTTGGTGTACACTTATCTGTTGCCTCAGAGTTTGTATCCAATAAGGTAAATTGTCTGTCCAATAATCTGTCCTCCCAACAGGTGGTAACAGAATCTTATACACAGGATCTTGTTTTGCAGTCAATATCACTCCAAAACACACTCCACAATCTACTTTCACTTTCTCTCCTACCATAGGGATGTCTTGTATTTTATTACTCACTGACACCACCTGCATTTAAATTTAAATGGTAACAGTGAGATAGTACACACATACATATTCACCTTTCCTATGTGTAATATCCTATTACCCCCCACCACATTGGTAGCTCCTAAAAACTCAATACAAACCCCTATGGAGATACAAATATATTTATATAATATAAGGGATATATACCATATAAACCATATAGTTTGGCCAGTTAAAGGATAACCGCTAAAGCACTCTTGAATTTCAAATTTTGCCTGAGATTGGCAGCAATAGATGTATAAAAAAATATAAATTGTCCCTTAGTTTCAGTTTTTTATATTTTATAGTCTGGAGAGATGTAGTTTTTGGTTTTGTTAAAATCATTTTGATTTTTATTTGGTTCTTTCAGACAACAACAGCAGAACAGTTGCTTGAGTTTTTTAAACAAGTTGGAGATGTCCGATTTGTCCGGATGGCAGGAGATGAGACCCAGCCCACGCGTTTTGCTTTCGTAGAGTTTGCTGATCAGAACTCTGTGACACGAGCCCTTACTTTCAATGGAGTTATGTTTGGAGATAGGCCACTCAAGTAAGTTACTGCCCAATAGTGGCAACGTACATGATTACTATTACCAATTTTCATCTTAGTCAATAGGTGTACTAAAGTTTAACATGAATTAAACATGGTGGGTGCAGCAATGGGAAAAAATAAACACTTATGAACAATGCAGCAACTGTTTTAATGCAAGCTAATAGCTGATGTTAAAGTCAAATTTTTTTATGCATTGAGATCCACAATGTGGCTTCAGTGCATTCGAATAGAACATTTTTTAAAGATCTGGAGGGACACTGTTTAAAAACCCCTGTACTAGAGAGCGATATCTGCTCCTTGTGTTTATCCCTGAATGTATACTGTTAAACTGTTAAAAAGTTAAAAAAAAAAAAGTAACACATCTAGGGAAAACAATCTCTGCTAAAGATGCAGGATACAGAGTGAGAATGCAGGGTCTGCAATTATCCCTAAATAACATGGGATTGTTGGGCCGATCGATATTTCAGTCAATCAAGTAAAATAATCAGCAAAGTTAATACCACTTTTTGTTGTGGGTAAAGTTGAAATAAGCCCATACGAACCAGCAGTTATGATGAGTTTACTGCAACATCTGAAAGGATTGAATGGCAGCGAGGTTAGCAAGGAACTAGAAAGCATAAAAATGATTGTAACAAATGAGAATCTGCGATTTGTGAAGTTAAGATGTCATCATTCCTTTCATATTAGTAAATAATCTGATGATTGTTTGCAGAATAAATCATTCAAACAATGCTATTGTAAAGCCACCTGAGCTAACACCACAAGCGGCAGCAAAGGAACTAGAAGAAGTAATGAAGCGCGTAAGGGAAGCTCAGTCCTTTATATCAGCTGCTATTGAACCAGGTATATCATTTCTTATTGTACCATGATTCATTCTCAATTAGCTTTAGTGGATGTCAGTTCACTTTGCATATTATCACTTAAAATGGGGATTTTTTAAAATTAAATATCTACTATTGTATTTTCATTTAATATCATAATGTGCTCTGTGTGTATCCTGATGCACATGTGAGAACTTGATGTAGTTCTTCCAGGGTACCAGTTAATGGGTCATATGTAAGTGCCCTTTTTATAGTTTAAAGTGAAAACAGAGACAAAAAGTTCTCTAGCACACTTCAATATGTCTGTGAAATGTATAAAATCCCTTTAAAGGGCATGTCCACCCCCAAAATGAACTTTGGGGGTAAGGTAAGTAACCCCTACCCACTCCCAACCGCTGCCATAATTCTTTAAAAAAATCCCCACATTTCTACTTACACAGCCTTCTCACCCGCGGAAATCCAATCCGGCCTTCTGCTTGCAAGCAGGGGCCGGACCTTAGCTGCGTCTGTGATTGGCTGAGAGGCAGCCAATCACAGACACGGCTGATGTTACTCAAAACGCTGCGGGGGAGAAGACTCTGTACCTACCAATCGGGGGTGATTTTCTAAGAAATATTGCGGCGGTTGGGGATGGGCAGGGGTTACTTCCCTTACCTTTAAAGGATTTCACTCTAGGTGCAACGATGGCTTGAGGATGGACCGGGAAGGGTACTGTGCATGCCTCAGACCTTGAGGAGGACAAGGATTCAGCATGGCACAAATGCCTCACAGACAGCTTGGAGACTTCACAGTTTCCTGTACTTTGAAATGGCATATCTTGAGAACCATAAGGAGCAGAGAGGTAAGGTTTAAACAGAGAGGGCCAGTAGTGGGTTAAATTATAGATTTGGGGTGGACATGCCCGTTAAAGGATAATTGTACTCATAATATGGGAAACAAGTTAAATGTATATGTATGTTGTGTTGCCCAGCCTTCACTTTACATTTCCTCTACTGGAAGCTCTAGGCAGAAAGTAAATCACACTATTAGCATGTTGTAGATAAGGGAAAGTGTGAGAGGTCAGCAAAGTTGCATGCTTCCTGACCAATTAAATGGCACATTCTAATTAATGTCAACAGAGAGGAAGAGGCAGGATTTATGGTCTTGGTGAACACTGGGTTTTGACATTAAAATCTTCTTTTTGACATAAGGCAGGAACACAAGAGAAGGTGGGTTTTATTGGATACCTATATAAAGCTGGCCTTTAATCTCAAAGCTGTTGAGAAAGCCCCACGGGCAAAATGCGCTCAGCTCTTCTGTGTCTCTCACTTTGCCAGCCCTACTTTTAGATGTCTGAATGTGTACTTTCCATGTATATGCTAATCTTGTATACTGATTATGGATGGATAAGTATAGTTGAATTGAAGTATTTATAGTTATATTGACAGATTTTGGGTGACGTTTTTGCCTTTAGTAGAGAGCTTTTGTTATATATAGTTTTTAACATATTGGATATGCATCTGTTTATTATCCCCATGTGAGCATATTAAAGGGGTTTTATATATTTCACCGACACGTAGAAGTGTGCTTGAGTACCTTTTGTCTTGGTTTTCGCTTTAGATATTTTGCTTATTTGCACCTTGCCCCTTTTTTAGGGTTTTTATTAATTTATGTGTCATTTAAACCAGTGCCTGGATCACTTGTTTATATAAACTTTTTATAGTTTTATCTGATGTATTCAATTAGATCAACTGGACTTGAAGTTTAGTTCTTGAAAACGTTTCGCTAGTCATCCGACTGGCTTTCTCAAATCAGAATCTGCTGTGGCAATTAAGGTGTCAAAACAGCATTGTACATGACAGACAGTTGGTGTCGAACCCCCCACCTCTATTTAGGCTTGGTTTCTTTATTTTCACATAAATGGCCTCCTTAACACCTCTCTTGAACCAGTCACGTTCCTTTGCCAATATGTTAACATTACAATCTTCAAAAGTATGTCCTTTATCCTCCTCAAAGGTATGTCATTTATCTTTTATCACCAACTGTCTGCCATGTACAATGCTGTTTTGACACCTTACCCTGGGCATTCCTATAACACCTCTTAGCTACAATGCAATCCCGCCCTTAACACTTGGCTGTGATATGCTTATTGGGATTTTCCAGGGTACATAATTGCCATAGATTCTTGTACAAGTCATTCTGAATTGAGAAAGCCAGTCGGATGACTAGCGAAACGTCTTCAAGAACTAAATTTCAAGTCCAGTTGAACTAATTGAATACAACAGATATACCATGGCCTGGATGAATGAGAACCTTCACAAGCATTTTTATACTTTTAATTTACAGAATCTACAGGATAAACAGTGTAAGCACACAGAAAATCTGTGCCTGGTAGTATATATTGAAAAAGCCACAGCTAACCTGGTAAAATATTTTGAGAACAGCTCTGAATTAGCATGAAAGGGGAAAGCCAAGATTAAAGCAGAGACTTTCAGTGTGTTATACTAACAAAACATGCTACATAATAGAAACAAAGGTTACTTTGGTAAATGAATGCAATCTGGTTTAGGGATATGTGTTTGGCTGTTTGAAAACTGGACAGACTTCAGTAACGAATATTTAATAGCAACGAATATTTACATTGCATTAAATCTTCCTTCATATTTTAGACGTGATTTTTTTTTTTATATGTAGAAACTGGGAAACCAGTTGAGAAGACCTCAAAGGAGCATTCCAAATCTCTATCTCGTTCCCGCTCTAAGTCACGTTCTAGAAGGAAAAGATCTCATTCAAAGTACAGGTAAAAAGAATTTTATTTAGAATAAATGTTGTATAATAGGAGGGGTAAAAGGTAATTTTGCATAAACAAAAGCTTTTTCACAAAGGCCATTTGGGTAAAGCAACCAATCTGTTGCCCTGGAAGGGATGTGGCAGTCTTAAAGAGCTCACAAGTTGAAATGGTAAAACAGCCTAAAAAGTGGTGGTGTTGTGCTGTTGGTGTTAATCACACTTTAGCATTTTCTGTTCTGATAAGACATGGAAGTTGCAGCTGCATTTTTGGTCTGTGTACGAACGGGCGTTTCGGACGATAATCGGCCCTCGTTTGGGGATCGTTACCTGATCCGCCGGGCGGATCTCCAAACGAGCGGCCGTTTCGGCCAATAAAGTGCTTATACACGGGTCGATTGCCCGAAATGGGTGTTCGTACGTATCTTGCATCGCAGGTCGGCACCCGCGATCGCACATGTGTACGAACCTTTAGGTAGACACAAAAGGGGGGCTGTGGGAGCACCCCTGTGGCAAAATTACATTATAACAAATAGTGGAAGTGCTACTGATCTGACCAAAACATTAGAACAAACAAGAAAAGAGATGATTCATGCACATTCCTGGGCCCCATATATCATAATATCTGTGCTAGTGCAAACAATAAAAACGTGGGGGTTTTTAGTTACAATTTTATACATATTAGTGAAAAGCCTTTCAACCACGTCAAGGTAACCCCAGTATGGAAGGTCCTAACAGTTTACCTTGGGACATTTATCTGGGCTGACACTCCCTGCTTGGTTGCATTTTCTTGGGAAGGTTGTCTGCCTGACCTTGCATTGGATTAGTATTAAAGGCTATCACTTCCCCCCGCCTACTGGCTTTTAACAAGGAGGGGGAAGAGGCCTCTCATCCAATGGTTAGTATTCAAGGCATAAGACCTCCAATTAAAGGGACGTGTTGGGTGCTACTACCACATGGAAGCTCTTCTACAATATATACACAAAAGGGGGGCTGTGGGAGCACTCCTGTGTCAAAATTACTTTATAACAAATTGTGGAAGTGCTACTGATCTGACCAAAACATTAGAACAAACAAGAAAAGGGATGATCAATTTACATTCCTTGGCCCCAT
Organism: Hymenochirus boettgeri; assembly: GCA_019447015.1. NCBI lineage: Eukaryota > Metazoa > Chordata > Amphibia > Anura > Pipidae > Hymenochirus > Hymenochirus boettgeri. Next base: position 363,391,293 of record CM033469.1, on the reverse strand, counting down.
ATATCATAATATCTATGCTAGTGCAAACCGTAAAAACATGGGGGTCCCTTTTCCCTTTAATTGGAGGTCTTATGCCTTGAATACTTAGCATTGGATGAGAGGCCTTTTCCCTCCTTGTTAAAAGCCAGTAGGCGGGGGGAAGTGATAGCCTTTAATACTAATCCAATGCAAAGTCAGGGAGACAACCTTCCCATGAAAATGCAACCAAGCAGGGAGTGTCAGCCCAGATAAATGACCCAAGGTAAATTGTTAGGAACTTCCGTACTGTGGTTACCTTGACGTGGTTGGAAGGATTTTCACTTCAATGCATAAAATTGTAACTAAGACCCCCTATGTTTTTACTGTTTGCACTAGCACAGATATTATGATATATGGGGCCCAGGAATGTGCATTGATCATCTCTTTTCTTGTTTGTTCTAACCTTTAGGTAGAGTCAGCAGAAAAGTGACTGCCAGGCAGATATCAATCAACTAGTAAATATTGTGAATCTGCAGATTCCAATGTTAAAAGATCACAGATGGCTCAGTCTTATACCACAAATTTTTTTGATAGAAACATTAGTATATGAGCTGATAAAAGGGGTTGAGCTGGGTAATGAGAAATAGTTTAGATAGACCTTGGCAAGGTGAACCTTCTCCTTTACCTACACTTTAACTGGATGTATGGGAAATGGTTATAATGCCCTACTGGTGGCTTTGCATTGCTTAAGCTTATGGCAGAAAAAATAGCACAGAGTACCAATAGATCAAATGTGATCAGAGCGTTAAAGAATTCTCGCTAGGAAAAAAACAAAAGTAAAAGAGAGAGATTAGAATACGGCGCTAAATGTCCTGGATATCCAGGTAGAGTAGGAACTCAACCTGCTCAGTGAACAAACAAAATATTATATATTCCATTTTGAATTTTATCTGCTTCATATATAGAATGAGCAAAGGACAATAGGATGAATCAAGTTTTGGGAGCCAAAAAACATTTGACTACAAGTCTGCATATTGTTGATCCGAAAGGACTGGGGAAATAGTAGCTGTTGCAATATAATATTATCTGCACACTGGCACATTATAAACAAAGGGGTTTTAGTATACATTACTGTGATCACATGAATGAAAAGCCTTTCAACCACATCAACATAACCCCAGCCTGGAAGGTCCTAACTTCTAACCTTTTTTACTTCAATTACCATTAGCAAACTTTTGCATTTCTCATACTTGCGCCCTGGATCAATATAGCAGGCTTTCTCACTTCCCCCCAGCCCTTTGGCTTTTTAAAATACTAGAATTTGGCTCCATTTGTGGCCAAAGCAAATCGAACCTTCTGAATAAAGGGAAACAGACCCCCTCCACACACACTCACACACTTACCTGAGAGTCTGATATCTTCTGTTTATAGACAATAGAATGCTCTGTGATCTGTTTTCAGAGTACATGCGATCCCCAGTTTTTTGTGGATTGGAGCGCAAGCGGACAGTAACACGTGTAAAATGCGCGCAAGCATTTAACTTGTGTTGACGTTTGTCACTGTGGCCAAAATATTGCATAATAGTGAAGAATATTAACGTGTTAAAGATTTCAGTCTATTTTGTCTGTGAGGTTCTAAATGTAGCATCTAGAATTTGGATAGTAATGTATTTGGAGAGGTAAGGTACACGATCAGTAATTTTGTGAAAGAGAGGAACATGAAAGTAAAACAGCTGGAAGTTGTTTATTGAGCTACGCTGTTTTTGCATCCTGGATTTCCTTGAACTTTCCAAAGCTACATTTTTTTTACCAGTCTTTCCCCTCAGAGCTAAGGAAGTGATGTCACCATGCTCTGTCCGGAATTCCCATGCCTCCATGGTCATTGAACCAACAGCAGGGCGTGCATGGAAGCAAGCGTTGTCATTTTTTTTAGAGCTCTGTGGGGAAGGCTGTCCATCTACAAAGTTAAACTTTACAAAAGTCAAGATTTGTAAAAGATACTTAAGGCAACAGTATGTTAAATTTTTACTTTAGTTTTTATATTACTTCTAGTTTAACTAGATGATTATAAATGTCGGGATCATGTGTCCAGAATTTATATCAGGGCGACTGCTTTAATATTAATGATAAAATTAATACTAATTAAAGGGCATACTCACACATCATATAAAAAGTTATATATATGTAAATCACCACTGAAACCCAAAACTACAATAGTTAAGGTGACCATACATTTAAATCCAACATTTCCATTGATTGGCCCAAAAATTGTACATTTTTCCAGACCTTATTATGCGACATTAGATTGCAATATTGATCGGGAAAGTCAATAGTTTAAATGCTTGCAATGTTTTCTGAAGTTCTGATTAAATGTAAATGTAACGTAAACTCACAATGGACGACATTCGACATTAATAACGAAATGGATTGAATATCGAACAATATGTATGGTACATCTGCGTACAATTAACATTGTACATCTGTGTATGAAAATAGTCCGTTTAAGATCGCAATTACGATCATAATTACCTTTAGTGGTGTATTACTACCTTTAGAAATCTGACATATATAAGGCAAATCTGTTATGCAGCAAAATTATACTCTCTCTTCCCCCTTTCTTCTGCCTCTCAAGAGTTTCTTCCACCTCTCCAAGCTTTTTTTTTAAAAAGCTTTTACAGCTTTTTTAGCAAAGAAAAGAGATTTTTTATACTTGCATAAAATGCTTTTCTCTGAAGCCGAAGGGGGACCCAGGCACAATGGGGTTTAAGTTCTCCAAGGAGAGGACACTTTAAATTCTTAAGAAATGAGGCTCCTGGCTATAAGTACCTGGGTGCCAGAAGCCGCCTCCAGTTTGTCCCAAAGGAGGAGTAACCGATAATAACAAACTCCAAACCTTTGAAAATTGTGGCAACAAGCCAAACTACAGAATAAAACCAGTCACCTAGGCCAAAAATACCGGGAGGGAGTGCCTGGGTCCCCTTTCGGCTTCAGAGAAAAGCATTTGACGCAAGTATAAAAAATTCTCTTTTCACTTTCAGCCTCGGGGACCCAGGCACAATGGAGACGTCCCAATAGCAATAGGGAGGGAAAAACTACCCCTTCGCTGCACCACAGAACGTCCCATTGACACTTCTTCAGGGGAAAAGACATGGAGTCTATAAAATTTTATGAATCTCGTAATGGACGACCAAGTTGCTGCTCGGCATATCTAATTCACAGAGGTTTCTTTGTGATCAGCCCATGAAGCTCCCATGGCCCTGTTTGAATGGGCTGCAACCTGCCTGGGAGGAGCAACCCCAGCAAGATGATAACAGCATATGATAGCCGATCTTATCCATCTTGCCAGAGTCTGTGGCAAGGCCCTGGACCCACGATTCGGCTCTGCCAGGGGAACAAAGAGAGCTTGAGAAGATCTGAAAGCCTAACCACATCCAAACAATATAGCCATCTTTCCTTGAGAGAGGAAGGACGAGGATAGAAGGAAGGGACAATGATATCCTAGTTGAGGTTGAAGGATGATACCACCTTTGGTAAGAACCCAGAATGCGGTCGCAGAATTTGCAGGCCCTGTCTACTGAGAGAGCTGCCAGCTCTGAGGCTCTGCGTATTGAGGAGAGAGCCAGTAGAAAGATGGTTTTCCACGATAACAAAGTCAAGGGAATTGACTCTAGGGGCTCAAAAGGGGGAGATCTAAGGGCCCTGAGAACCAATGTTAGGTCCCAGGGTTGAATAGGCGTCCTTTTGGGAGGCCACGCTCCCTACACCAGGACGCATAGCGGTGCCAGACCCTAAAGTAAACCCGTGCAGAGGAGGGCTTTCTGGCCGCAGGCATGGTTGGAATTACTGCTGATGGGATGCCTCTTGATCTTAGAAAAATGACGTGGAAACTGAATCCGAGATCCTAAGGTTAAGATGGCTGTCTTTAAGGACTCCATCTTGGAGCGGTATTTGTGGACATAGAAGTTTAGTGCTTTTGAGTCCAGCACTGGTCTGAACAGTCAACTCTTTCTTCTTTTGTACCAGAAAGGTTTGAGTAGAAACAGTGGTATCTCTGAGAAAGAGGGACTGCAGAAATCACTTCCGCTGCCAGAAGGGAAAGGATAGCCTGATCTACTGCTTTCCATTTTATGGAACACCTTGGAAGCCTGGAGGACAAACGTGGAGGCAGCCTGCTGGCAAAAGCACAGGCGTCTTTCCACCTGGGTTGGGAGATAGTTAGGATTGATTTGATCTTGCTCCCGAACCTCTGAAGGTTTCTCTACCAGAGGACCATGAGCCCCTAGGTCTTGAGGGCTGTCTGGGAGGACGAGTCCTGACGACCCTTCTAGCAGCAGTGACTGTTGCTGGGGTTGCTGGCTATTAGGCGTACTGCTTCTAGAGTAGTATCGCTTATATATGATACTGCATCCGCCACTTGCTGGCATTCAAGGATAATAGTCTCTGAGGCTTTTACCACCCATGCCGTGGTGAACACTGATCTTAATGCTGTTCCTGACGCATTTTTAGCAAGACCTCAGTGTGGTGGTCTAGAGGATCCCAAAAGTTTGCCACCTCTGATAGGGGAATAGCAGTTGCCAGAGATAGTAGAGGGTCGACTATGGGAGGACATGCACAGCGGTTCACATCTGATTTTGAAAAGGGGAAAGCGTTTTGAAACTGTTGGCTGAGCTTTAGCAGTTTGTCTGGGGTCAACCATTTGTCTGAGACTGTCTTTAGCTGGCCATGAGACACAAAGCAAGTGATGTTTCTCTTACGTCTAGAGAAGAAGTGCAGTAGGTTCCTATTGGGCCTCTTTATCAGAGATATTTAGGGTCCTTATTGTCTCCTTTAATAAGGGCGTCGGTATCTATGGACGGATGAAAATTGTCCGCTACTGCCTTTGGGTCTATCTCACCCTCCTCTGAGAACTCATCATCCTCTGATAGGTTAGCAGCTTCTGCCTGAGAGGTGGAAGGTATGGGTTCTGGAACTGTTATCAGTTCTAGCCATAATATCTGCGCCCTGCTGGGCCTTATGTTGGGCCATTTGGTATAGGGAAGCAGATAGAATAGACATATATTTTCAGCTAATGATCTAGCCCAAGAAGGTTCAGTCTCCTGGGGGAGAACCGCGGGAGCGGCTTGCACCACAGACCCTGTATTTTGATTCCTAAGAGAATGTACGGAGGTTCTGAGGGATTTTGCCCACTCAGGCTCCTGGTCCTGCCTGGGACCTTGCTCATCAGATGGGTCATGGGCCTTGCAGCAGGAACCTCATAGTGGATCTGAGTGACTGGCTGGCAACTTAGCATTGCATGTAGTGCAATTGTAAAACTGGATTATAGGCCCTACTGGATTTTCGCCTTTTTGGTGTCTGGGGTGGGCTTTCTCTGTAGCAGACATAGCTGCTGAGGGATTTGCAGAATAAATAGAAAAGAAATAAAGATTTTTCTTATCTGGAGGAGACTTCAGGACTCAAATACTTGTGGGCTGGAACAGTTTTCCTTCTGCTTTAGATGTATCCAAGATGGCCGCCACCATGTGAAGCTGGGAGGTATAAGCTCCGCCCCTTAAAGCCAGCCAGTCTAGCAGCACAGGTTAACAGGGGCACTATGGCATGTTACCCTTGCAGGTTAGGGGAGAGCTTCCTGATGCCTTGCTGGCAAGCAGCGCGGTGTTGGGCACCCTCTCCGCGGTTTCCAAATAAGTTTGTTTCAGGGAATGTTAAGGAACGTATATTTTCCGTGCGCACGTAGGTGTTAGTGATTCTACTTCTGCCCCAAGTACTTATAGCCAGGGGGCGGGACCGGAGCCTCATTTCTTAAGCGGACACTTTAAATTCTGGCAGGGGAGCTCTTTCCCCTGCCTCCCTCTCCCCTCATCCAGATCCATCCATGGCTGGCCATCCACCTAGCATTAATTCCCCATTTTTTGCAGTGTAGGGAATCCCTGCCTGCCCCCAACTGCTGTGTAATGTTAATTGTTAAAAAAAGATTTGCTAAAAAAGAACGCTACTTACACTTACCTTCATTCCCACGGCGTTCTCCATTGATGGCCTTGCAAGCAGGGGCCGAACCGGCAGCCGTGTCTGTGATTGGCTGAGAGGCAGCCAGTCACAGATACGGCTGCCTACAATGGAGAGCGCCGCGGGAACGAAGAGCTGTAAGTAACGTTTTAAATCTTTTTTTAACAAAATGATGGTGGTTGGGGGTGGGCATGCCCTTTAACTGGTTGTTAGCATTGGAGTAGTACAACACTTATGGTGCCTTATAGCTTCCATCTGAAATAACTGTGCCATGTTAGTAGCATCTACCTTTATTCTTTCCAGTGTTAAATTCAATACATTTTATTATCCCTACTCTTGTTTTTGTCTGTATTAAATGTAAGTATTTTTAACCCTTAAGATTACTGATATGTCTGCATTGATATTCATAAATTAAAACCATTCCAAAGCTATGAAAACGTGTAAATTTACCAAAACTATTCTTTAAGTAGAAGTCAATCACGCAACCGATCCCAATCCCGACACAAAGAGCGACGGAGATCAAAAAGTCCACATAAGAAACGCTCTATATCCAAGGAACACTGCAGGACAAGGAGTCGGTCACGCTCAAGGTACTGTCAGCCCCATTGTTTCCTATACAAAGTTCACTTGATAAATGGTCATTTCAGTGCTATACTTTCTTAAAGAACATGTCCACCCTATGAACAACAATCTGTATATTGGTAAGGGTAAGGACCACCCCCATATGTGTTTTCCATTATACTTATTTTACAAAAGATTTGTCTGAATTTACTCAGACTACAATCTCTTGCCGTGGCGGTCTTCTCTCCTCCGTGGCAGAGTAGGCAGCTTCTAGGAACAGCTGCCAGTGAAAGACGCTGCACTGGTGTCAGACAATCTCAGGCAGCCATTCCTAAAGCTTTCTACTCGGCTGTTGTGCAAGCTCAAAAACAGCTCACATCAACAGCAGAGGAGAGAGTTCATTGCTGATGAGGGATATTAGTGCTGTGAGTATTAATAGAACATAGTGTCAAGTTCTTGTCTTGCAAGTTTAGTTCTCCTTTAATATCTGTGATTACACTATAAGGAGTAGAAAGTTTGGATCCTCTAAACATCATTTTCGTTATTTGTAATGATTGTTCGTTCCATTTATTGAATATTGTCAAAATGTTTTCTTCAGAGAGCGAAAGAAAGACTACAAGAGTAAAGTCCGGGAAAAAGAAAGGGTAAAAGAAAAAAATGATAAGAAAAAGAAAGAAAAAAGGTCAAGAAGTCCTTCCAAAAGCAGCTATTCACATATGTCTCGTAGTACCAGCAGGTATGTTATGTTATGTATGGTTATCTACATACAATGATACACAACATAGAGAAACTCTCATCCCCAATTCTATTCCAAAATCGAACCACATGCAGTGGGTTAACAATAGGTTCATCACTCGCAACAGCTTAAAGCTATGGTCCCAGTAAAAAAAAACGTCCAGGTGGTAATTCTGGTTGGCAACCAAGATCTTTGGAGTGTACAGGTTCTACTAGTGCTTCTTGTGGTTTATAAAGCTTTGATTGAGTGATTAATATAATTGTAACTAAACTAAAAATGAAAGTAACCAAGCCACCAACAATCATCAAACTACTCTCATCCTCAGGGCAAATCTCCACTGACCCACTGTTAGTATCACAGCACTTGGTTAACTACTATACCAAACTATACACCTCAACCCTGCAACACACCTCTGAGCAAATCCACAACTTTTTAAACCCAATACATCTCCCACACCTCTCCCCTGAAGCACGCCTTGAGTTGATAACCCCATTAGCGAAATTGAAATCCAGCAAATCATTTCTGCAATGCTACGTCACAAAACACCAGGTATAGACGGTCTACCTGCCGAATTTTATACTACGTACTTAGAAATTCTAGCCCCAAAGATACTATCATTATACAACTCTAAGTTCGCCACCAACACGATCCCCCCCCCCATCATAACTCTCATTCCCAAACCAGGAAAAGACCTGTTACTACCCGAATCCTACATGCCTATCTCCCTATTGCAGGTAGATATTAAAATACTAGCTAAGCTCTTGTCATTAAGACTTAACAAATACATAACTTCAATCATACATACAGACCAGACAGGATTCATCTCCGGGAAAAACCCGTAGACTCTTTGCAAATTTGGGATTGAACCATTACGAAACCGGCTCCAGATGCATAGTCTCACTTGACATGGCACGAGCCTTTGACTCTGTGGAGTGGCCCTTCCTCTGGCAAGTTCTACACAATTTTATAAGGTGGCTCCAAATCCTCTATTCACACCCCAAAGCTAGTATTTTGGCAAACATCATAGTATCACCTCCCTTCCCAATAACAAGAGGCACCCGCCAGGGCTGCCCCCTATCGCCCCTCCTGTATGCTATCATAGTGGAAGCACTCGCAGTTTAACTACGTACCCGCCCAAGTATCCGAGGTCCCAGTAAAGGCGGCTTAAAAGAAATAATCTGCCTCTACGCTGACGACATGCTTCTTTATTTGGCGGACCAGGGTGTATCTCTCCAAACAGCTCTACAAGTAATCACAGAATATGGAGAATACACTGGAACAACCTCCATTAAATACTTAGGCATTAATATCTCAAGGCACACATCGGACTTTATTCCCCTTAACATCGAGCCCCTCATCACTCTAGTCAAATCCAAAACACTGCCTCTTGGGGTGACAGGTCGCGCAAACATTATCAAAATGATCCTTTTGCCCAAAATTCTATACACTGTGTCATTCTCCTATATTCTTACCACTAAAATACTTAAAGGTATTAGAGATAATACTCAAATCCTTCATATGGGGCGCAGGAAGGCACAAACTAAACTGGGCCACTCTTAAGAACCCAAACAAACGAGCTGGAAGCAGGCTGCACGCGGTTAGTGATTTAAAAACATCGCTTTATTGTAGAAAATCCATAAAAGACACACGTAGTGCTGGGTACAGATACATAGGCATACTCGAAAAGGACACAGGTGATGCCTGACGCGTTTCGTGACGTCCGTCACTTCATCAGAGGCAGACCACCAATGAAAGTAAGTCTCTATTTAAGGGTGGAACCTAGGAGGGGCCACTACTGATGAAACATGTGTAGCCAATAGACACTATTAAAAACATCAAAGATATGTATTACCGATCGGGAAAGTAGGGCAGGCAAAGACACATAGGGAGGACCCACCCTCCAAATAGATTTCAAATTTTTTAAATTCTAAAGGGGTACTTTAAAAAAATTTGAAATCTATTTGGGAGGGTGGGTCCTCCCTATGTGTCTTTGCCTGCCCTACTGTTCCCGATCGGTAATACATATACTTTGATGTTTTTAATAGTGTCTATTGGCTACACATGTTTCATCAGTAGTGGCCCCTCCTAGGTTCCACCCTTAAATAGAGACTTACTTTCATTGGTGGTCTGCCTCTGATGAAGTGACGGACGTCACGAAACGCGTCAGGCATCACCTGTGTCCTTTTCGAGTATGCCTATGTATCTGTACCCAGCACTACGTGTGTCTTTTATGGATTTTCTACAATAAAGCGATGTTTTTAAATCACTAACCGCGTGCAGCCTGCTTCCAGCTCGTTTGTTTGGATTCTTCCGTTAGGATACTCATACCACTATGGCCAAGTGGTTTTTGGAAGCGTGAGTGCGCCGCGCAACAGCCCAGGGGTAGAGCACCTGTAAGTACTTACCAATTAAGACCCGATACTTTGTTTCACTCTTAAGAACCCCTCTGACCTGGGCGGACTCTCTGCCCCAGACCTGAGAACATACAATCTAGCAGCACAACTTTCCCATCTGTGCCACTAGTCTCAAGAGGAAAATAATAGAATGTTTACCCTGCTCAATGCCCCAAACACAAACAAATTAAAAATCTTGGACGTAGCAACTAAACTACTGAATATTCCAGTCGTTAACAGAGACTCACCCTTGTTGTATAATAGACACTTACCCGAATTAAATACAATCCCACACCCCGAGATATGGGTCAAACACAAAATAATTTGCATCTAGTAGATAATAGCACGTTCAAAGACGTTGACCTACTAAAGCGAGAATTCGAACTACCCAACACCCTGTTCTTTAGATACCTTCAAATGCGACACTCATTTCAGACCCAGTTCAGGGGACATCCCCTGAACTTCACCAGAAACCCCCTATTCAAAGTAACTACCACAATCCCCTCAGGACTAATCTCAAAATTGTACCATGGACTCATGTTTTTTTCCCAACGGAAAAAAACAACATGGGAAGCTGACCTAGGACCCATAGATGGAGGAGACTGGACAGAAGCTCTGGCGGCTCATACATCAGTGTCACTCAAAGCCTCTGATAAACTGACCCAACTGTATATACTCCACAGGGCTTACCTCACCCCAGTCCACCTCTCACGTTACAGGCCCAATTATGATCCGCTTTGTCCAAAATGTCTATTAGTTCCCAGTAGCTTCTATCACATGATCTAGGGATGCCCCGAGATTCAGGGTTTCTGGCTTCAGGTGCTTAAATTCCTACATGACCATATGGGATGCCCGTTGGGCCTGGACCCTAAGATTTGCCTCCTTGGCATTATGGAGGAATCAATCCCAGACAAATTCTTTCGCAGATTCCTCAGAGAAACTCTATTTTACGCGAAAAAGTTCATTGCCCAGACCTGGATCAGTCATCTCCCCCCTTCACTGAACATGTGGGAAAAAGCTATCAATACCACCCTTCCCCTTAAGAAACTGATCTACGTCCACCGCAGCTGCCCCACAAAATTTAGTCTATATGGGAATCATCCTCTCACACTTATGACAACTAGTAGCTTAGAGACATAACAGGAGAACTATAATGGTTAAACGCAAAATCCTTTACTGGACTAATTATACCGAAAAAATGTCACTCCAAAGGCAGAATGTTTTCTATGTTTCTTTTTGTGTAAAAGGTTTTTAATGTTAATAAATGTTCACAAATGTTATTGGGCTCATACATAAAACTATAACATATATATATAACAATGGTAATAATTTCTAATTATAAAGATAGACTATGTTGAATTACTATGACATCTACGATTGAAACTGTATAATCTTTACTGCCCTTGAATTGTATTACATTTCTTTGATCCATATTCTCAATAAAATTCCTCTGATAGGAGGGGATTTTTAAAAAAAAATGAAAGTAAAGCTGGGTACACACATTAGTGGTATGGACTATATTATTGCTAACCGATATTTGTAAAATGGTCTTAGGTAAATCATCTTTTTAATTCCACAGGTTTCTGGCTTTTTCCAGACTGGGTATTTTTAGTCCAGATACATACAGGGTTATTCAATATAAGTTCTTATCGTTTAAAATGGTGCTAATTTTGCCCCAACCAATCAGATGTTAGCTTTCAAATGTTAAATAAGATCTGATTGGTTGGGGCAAAATTAGCTCCATTTTAAACCATAAGAACTTTTATTGAATCTCCCTGATAGTTGTACATGCTCAGTGAATTCATTTGCCCCCTTATTATCCCATATTGCAGTGCTGTCAAGTAATTACCAGATGACCTGCTCTCTTTATTTAAGGCTAAGCAGTCAGAAAACCCAAATTGTACTCCCTAAAAGAAATGTTGCAGAATTAGGGATAAGTATTCCACAATGCTTTAGATTTCGGATATGGACTGTTAATATATTTTCCTTTCAGAGAAAAGCGCAAAAGGAGGAGCCGAAGTCTGTCAAAATCCCCTAAAAATTCAAAATCTGTACGGAGGTCTTCCAGATCTCCTACTCCTAGGAGGTACTATGACTTATCTTATTTAGTTGTGTTTTCAATAAAGTCCCAAAAAACTGTTCCCATAGGTAGACTATCGATGTAAGAACAACTATAGCACTTAAGAAACCTACTAACCATTGCGAATGCAGTTATTGCTCCCCTCCTCATCTATTAATAACTATGTTGACTAAAGCCTCGTACACCCTTGGTAACATAGTAATTGATGTTGAATAAAGATCAGAAAACACTGGATTCTGAAGTCGCACTCCTTAGGTGAATTCAAAGTGTTTTTATTGAAAACCACACATCAAATACGTTTCAGGGGAGAAGAAGGGGGCACGTTCCCCCAAAACGTTGTATTTGATGTGTGGTAGTATTCATAAAAACACTTTGAATTCACCTAAGGAGTGCGACTTCAGAATCCAGTGTTTTCTGATCTTTATTCAACATCAATTACTATGTTACTAAGGGTGTACGAGGCTTTAGTCAACATAGCTGTTATGTGTAGGAGTAGGGAATTATTTCTTTAGTTTTTAGAAATGCTATTCCTGTACATAGGAACTAATGTTCGAAACAATCCTTGTGTGATCTGTCTTAAAGGCGACGTGTCTTAAAGGTGCACGTGTGATCGCGGGAGGTGACGCACAACGTAGCATGTGTATACACAGCTGTTTTGGCCAATAATCGTGCCTTGCTGCGATTTGTCGGCCGGAGCAGCCGTTCGGTCCGGGCTCTAGTAAAGTAGGGTGCTAAATAATATATCTCCCCTTATATACACTTGCACAGATGATAATATCAGTCTATTCAGTTTTTACTACTCGGAGCGAGGGGGGAGTGACCATACTGAATGAAACAGTAAGCACAGAGTGAATGACGTTAGGAGGAACTGCATTGGAAAATGAAAGTGAGGCACTGACCAAATAAAACAGAGGGTTAAGTCGTTACTGCAGCAGGTTACACTGAAAGGTAAAGAGTACATAGTGATTAATAGAAGCACATTAAATATTATAAGAAGATGTAATGCCACAGGGTAAATGTTCTTTTAAGAACATTTTGGGACTTTTTTTCTCACCATACTTCCCCCTTTAAATGTTGGAATCTTAATTAATATTGCAATTAAAGGACAATTCTACTCGCATGCCATCTGTAGTACCCAGGGCAAGGACCTAAACCGCACTGTCCTCACCCCTAGGTTCACTTTCTAACTCTAGATTTACTTGCCAAAAGTTTCCTTCTGTGTTCTGCATTCGCTATCTAGCCAATGAGAATGCACACTTCTTTCAGAGCGCATCTCCTCATTGGCCGATAGACTTAAGGATCGGAGCTCCGAAGGAAAATTTAGGTGAGTAAATCTAGAGTTAGAAAGTAAACCCAGGGGTGAGGACAGTGTGGTTTAGCCCTCATCCTGGGTTCTTTCTAATGGTGGAAAGAAGTTGTCCTTTAGCTCAAATAAGCCAGGGCTGATGTTAATTTGTGATTTTGTGTAAATGCGCTGGAATTTGTTCTTGATCCAAAAAAAGATTTCATGCATTTTATAGTAAATGATAACACTTTACCCCAACCCTATTAAATGTGTAATATTTTATATTAGCAAAAGTAAGAAAGAGAAAAGGCGAGGAAAAGAACGGGACCACAGTAATGACCGACAAGAGAGGGGACATTCGATGTCACGGAAAAGTTCCAGTAGAGACCAAGATAGGAAAGGAAAATCTGACCACTCCAAAACAAAGTATTTGGTAAGTCACTGGGTTTATCTCTAGCCAATCCACACACTGGCCTTTACATGACAGACTGTGATTGGATATGTTTTTTCCTCAAGCCTAATATTTTATGTTTCTTTTTTAAAGAGCTCAACTGTGTGATGTTTTACTTTTTACTGAGATCCACTATTAATGCAAAAAAAACAACAGGTATGCATTGTAATCTTCAAGGTAGTAGACCAAAGGTTCGTACACACGTCCAACCCGGCAGCGAGCATCCGCCTGGCGGATCGCTGCACAACCCCCGACCGAACGGATACACACGCGAGATTCTCAGCCAAATTGGCCATTCGCCACACAGATGTATCGGGGCCAGGGGTCGTTGCTCACTGCACACATCGGACGTGTGTACGAGCCTTCAAGGTCCCCATACATATAACTATATAGGTCGATTGGGGGATGATTTTATATATTTTTTGGCATTTCCATTGTTGTGCACCACACACAATGTTACTATTGGCCAATACAGCATATCAGCCGATAAAATAGCTACAGCTACGTGTACAGTCAGCATTAAGTGGCATATCCACCCTTGTAACTTAATTTTACATACTGCTTAAGGACCCACCAACACGTTGTTAACTTTACTTACCTTTAACAAAAATACTTTTAACCTTAACACAGCATAAGCCCTCGCTGGCAGGTAGAAGCCTCCTTAGAGCAGCTTTGTCTATGGCAGTCAGCCATTGGTCTTAACGTAAGTGAAACGGCTTTGGCTGTCTGCCAGAACTTGAAGCTGCAGAGGAGAGAGGAGAGCCGAGGGATTGGACTGTGTAAGTAAGTTTAGAAGCATTTTTGGTAAAGGTAAGTAAAGTAAAAAAAATGTGTTGGGTAGGCTTTAAAGCAGTATGCGTTGGGGAGACTTAAAGGATATGTCCACCCCCCAAACAAAAATTTTAAATGTTGCAGGAAATGCCTGAAAACCTCGACCTTGCAAGGTTTAAATCATTGAAAGCTGTCCCCAAATGTACTTCAAGGGGAAGTTCAGTGCAAATACATATGCTTTTCAGAAAAAAGAGCAGTATTTTCTCATCCCAATGACCTTAATCTGCCAATTCAGCATTTTGTCTGTGTATAAATAAATGCAACCGAAATACTGACTTCCTGTTTGCAGGACCCCTAGTAGAGACCGTTATGGTCTTGCCCTTGACCCAGCGCCTGGGTTGATACAGTTGCTCAGTAGAGATCTGAGTATCTTTGACCCATCCATCAGCCAATCAGTAGAAATTACTGTTAGGAACATTCCAAGGATGTGGTGCATCCTGGGAAGAAGGACCGTTAGAACCTGAAATGGCAACTCACTAATGTCAACAGCAGGGGACAGCAAAGGGTATGAAATCAACTGATTTTTCAAAATGTGAGAGAATATGTAGAATAACTAAGAAGGCATTACACAAACTAACAATTTAACAAATATTGATCATTTCCACTGAACTGTCCCTTTAAAGGCCTTTGTTCCCTTGCTGCCTTCTGCTTGCTTTTGTGCATGGAAGGAGCTTGATCAGGATGAACCCTTGGTTGGGTGGACATAACCTTTAAACAGTTTTTAACATTGTTATGAGGGAGGACAAGTACTTTAGCATCCCATACATATTGGATGGCTGCAGGCATGAAAGTCGTACCAATCTGCACAGTAGTGTAGTTCCATCTTGTTCAAGTTGATAAGGCAGCTGATGGGATCATTGGAATGTTTCATTCATAGGCAATAGATATATGGAGGAAAAGTCACATCCTAGAATCCAGGGATAGTATGTATATTGCATTAAGATTGTTAGTCGTTGTAGTGGCTTATGTGTGAAGGAAAGTTTAGTTGTGTTTGTGCTTTTTATCAAATCATTTTAAATCTGTTTAATAGGAAAAAGATTACAGAAAAGGTGAACAGTATAAAGGGAAAGAAGAGACTGAGGATGGAGACAGTGACCAAAGGAATTCACAGCATAATGGGGGCACTGTAATGTCAGAGGACAGTCCCACACAGACTGAAGAAGCGAGCTTGTCTTCCTAATGTGAACTTGGAGCTACACAATGACCCTAATTTACGAGTTCTATGAACAATATTATGTGGGGAGTATTTGATGTCTGGAATATAAGCTCTTTTACTGCATTTAGTTCCTTTAGTATTGCCCGTGTTGGACCGGTTATCAACTATGGGAAGAGAAAACATTCACTAACAATCCTCATGAGACAATAGATGTTGCTTTGTACATCAAGCGAGCAGCTGTTTAAGGAAACACTTATTTGCTAACATCAAATGTAATTCATTTTCCGTTTTGCCTCTTTGTGAATTTAACACTTTGTGGAAGTTAAATGGCCAATAAAGGAGCCAGTATATATGTTTTTTTTTAATTTGATGTGTGTTTGTACTTATTGTGCACAGTTACATACAACTGACAACTGGACAGTCAGAAAGAGAGATATATATTCCCTGGATAGCTTAACACATTTTAAATCCACGTAATAGATTAACCCTGCTGGGAACTCTGCATAGGGAAAACTATGTTTGACACTTTACAGGTTACTGTTTTGGTTTTTTTTTGTACAATTTCTTTCCTGGAAGAAATAACAATTTTCTTAGCACTGACCGATTTGTGCTGTATTTACATTTTATTTAAGTCTCAATGTTCAAGATGATTTTATTCCTTGGCGACTGGATGGATGTGAGCTTGACATTTATTGTCTAGTTTAATGGAAATGCTTTATGTGCATTTTAAAATAGAAATAATAATAATAATCAAGCTTATTTAAAAGAGGTGCACACGTTTGCCCGAGCAGTTCATTTGCCTCAACCAATCAAATGTTTCCTTTTTACTGGTCTATTACAATTAGAAAACTTTTGATAATATATGAGCTTCAGTTTAGTGAAATGTGTTTTACAAAGCATCTACTTCATATTACTTTGTGATCTTACCTAATGTAACCATTAAACCCTTCCATATGTACTTTTATTTTACATTATTTAGCGGCCTCTCTGAAATTAATTTAGCATTAAAAGGTATGTCCACCCCAACACAAACGAGGTTTTGGGAGTCCATTACGGGACGTGCACTGCCCTTATCCAAATATATGGTTGTTTTGTTTAAACAAATATTGTTTGTTTATAACACAACGCCCATATTGTCCTGTTCCTCAATACGTCACCCCATAGTATTAGATCTACATACATAGTGAATATTTTCAACAAAACCACATTATTTTTCACACCTGTATTTTTCCAGGATGTAGGCCACGCCTGTGCACACCATTGACCATCCATATATATCTAAAAAAAAAAATGAATGGCTGAGTTGTCATTCTTCCTGCATACACGTTTTTCCATTATAGGAATCCAGAAATTCCAGCCAACTGGCTAGATCTTCCTTTATGAGAAATTATGCATTGGCCTAAAGCATCTTTTTATTTTTTGGGAACAGAGTCGAGCGGTGACACCCTAAAATTTGGAAGAGGTATGTCCTCAAAAGGGCCAGCTGTGTGGTATAGTTGCAATTCCTTTCGGATATTTTCCTGAACCAATAAGTTATCCATCGCTGATTTGAGATTAACTTCTATAATAGGGAAGTGTTTGATTTTTTTTTTTTTTTTTTACATTTGATATAACAAATCCTTCTGTAAACTGCCTACTCTAGTAAAAGATTATACACAAAGCATTTAAATCTAATAGTTTTATCTTATAACTTCCATTTAAATTATGAGCATTGAAATTACTCTTAAAACAGATTATCAAGAGAACACCAAGTTTTTTTTCACCTTATTAATCCCACCTATTGCTTATTACGTGTGTCTTCCATTAAAGTGTATGTATACTGAAAAAATTGTGTGTTGCTGCATGCCTTTAAAAAAAGTACTTTTTTTTTGCTCAGGCTCTGACCACTACTGAGCTGGCTATTTTCCCCCATACCAACTGACAATACTGCATACAGTATACAGCACACCAACTGTCAAACCATTCCAGCTACTGCAAAACTGCTTACAGAAATGCTAAAACGTAAAATGGTTCAAATTGAAATAGGGGGCAGATCAACAAAAAATTATACAGTGATAGTTGTGATAAATTATAGTTTCCTCTAATGGACAATTTAAAAAAACATATTTGCCAGTGTACATACCCTTTAAAAGGCGACAGTCACTGTACAGACCTTTGAACTATAGAAAGTAAACCAGCTATTCATAAAAAATTTTTAAAAGCCAACAGAATAAAACGGTTTGCTATACGTTTAAAGAAATTCATTTTATTTTCTGAAGCCTATTTTTTAACACTTTATATTACATTAAGTATCTATAATATGACAATATACAACACATTTTCACACGCACAACGAACGTCTGTTTTGGTCGATAATCACACGTGTGTATGCATTCGGCTGGGGGTCGTTCTTTGATGTGGAATGGACGTTTGATGTGGGTGTGTCGTGGGTTGGTGCAAAGATTGTAGGTATGTACGAGCCTTTACACATCAACTAACTATAAACTCAGCTTTTTGATGGGGGACTCATAGACATGATTGGTTTACACCCTGCTTGATTTGTTCCATTGAATGTCCATGGACGTGATTTCCCTGATGTAGTCTTGATAAGGCTGAGCGTTTAGGTTTGTCATGGTCATAATGATACTGTTCAGGCCCATGTTACCTTCTGCTTGGTTAGCAGGCCGTGGCAATGTTCTAAACCCCATATTGGTATAGTTACTGTAAGACATTGTGTGTCTTGTTGTAGGATTCCCATTCATATTGGAACCTTTATGTAGAACTTCATTGGCAACGTGCTGTAAAGTCCCCTTAGTGCTTGGTAAAAGATTTTCATTAACCGAGGCTTCCAGAGGTAAATGTTCCTCTAGATTCTCTTCTATAATCACACTGTCTGGATTACAACTTTCCTCTTGGAAAACAAGGAGTGCCAGTGCCACTTTACGCTCCTGAAAAGTTAAAAAAAGTGATTTTTAACCCTGAAAGAAAATACCCTATACAACCATCAAATGTACATTATAATCCGCTTTTTGTGGCATGACTTCATTCTAGTTCCATGGAACTCAATGGGGCCGATCATTAAATAATCTTATAATCAGCGCGCTACTACGTAGAAGCACGCAGACTATAAATTCCCGGAAGTGGTTTCCCCTGACCTGGCTCACTTCCCCCACCTCCATTTTCAACCCCCTTCAGGTTTCCCTTTGATTCCATAGCCTCCCACTGAGTTTCGTGGCTCCTTCTCTTCCTTTAACTTTGTGCACAATGACTTCCAAATCACTTCCAAATCACTTTGATCAGCACTCTGCAGGATGTAAAACGAATCCACAGTGGTGCGGGAGACGCGGAACTCAGTGGGAGGCAATGAAACAAAAGGAAAAGCGGAAGGGGGGAGAGGATAGAAATAAGTGACAGAGGGTTATTCCTATCCCTCCCCCCCCATCCCTGCACGGACCAGGATGGTTCTCAAATGAGGGGGTGGATTATAATAAATAATGCACCCCCTACAAAAAATTATTTGGATATTAAGAGATCACCTCGGAGTTCCTTGCGGCCTCGTGCTTTTATATGGTCACAGAACTCCTCAGTGACTTCTAATATCCTTATAATTTACAGTAGCGGGTGCATTATCTACTATATAATGTACATTATATAAACTGTTCACAGGCTGGTTAATCATTGCCTGGGCATATATGTGTAAAAAACTTCCTAACGGCTGGGACAATTGGTATACTTGTGTTTAAAGACCTGGAAACATAGGCTACCATACAACTTTTAATAATGCCTCCGTCCCCCATTTTTTGGACATTTTTTTTTTGTTAATTAACCTGTGTGCTGCCATCTAGTGGTGAATTGAGTAATCACCTAAGTTAATTGTGTAACTCTCTAATAGTAATATCGAATTGTACCATGTTAGATAAAATACCTTTTATTGGCTAACTAAAATGATTGAATATGAAAAAATGCAAGCTTTCAAAGCACTTGGGCTTCTTCCTCAAGCATGATACAATACTGAATCTTGTGAAGTAATCTATTTTATACATACAGGAACAAAGACTTTGACTTGGAAAGCTTCCTGTCTGTTGAATTTTGGATGCAGGTTCAGGTCGGATCTTTAGAAAAACAAGTAAACGCTGGGCACTCCTGATAGTATTCCAATAATGTGGGAATACTTGCACGGATCTGCAAGAAATTAGCACACTTAAGAAAGAAGAGTATAGGTGGACTTCAAGGCAATGCAAACATTGTCTGCAGTAAGGAAGTTTGCAAACTCAAAACCCTAACTGCAGACACTGTGTTGCCTTTAAGTCTACCTATACTTCTGTTACCTTCTCTTCTTTCTTATGGTACTCGGGGTAGTGTATCCAGGTGGCAGTCTTTGTTTTAAAGATAGCACACTTCTCCGATATGTCCTGCACGTTTGTACTGAACTTTCAGGGTTAGTCAATAAAAGTTCTTATCGTTACAAATGGGGCTAATTTTACCCCAAACAATCAGATGTTAGCTTTCAAATGTTAAATAATATCTGCTTGGTTGGGGCAAAATTAGCACCATTTTTAACGATAAGAACTTTTATTGAATCTCCCTGTTTGTGTCTCTACCACCTCGGGGGAGGAGATAGTCCAAAAAGTGGTAATAAAAAAGATGAAGAAGTAAAAAGAACAGTCATTTAGTTTTAAAAACCAAATTAATAATAAAAATATGAACTTTGTTTTATTCAGCTCAATATCCCATGTCACATTTAACACCTTGTTGTACCTTTGCGCTTCTCTCTTTGTTAATGTTCACAATGTCGCTATACTTCGGATTAGGGATTTTCGGCAAATACCGACCCATTGCTCTGGAAACAGACAGTACACATTTGTATAGTTTATGCCCTGGATTTGCATATTACAAACATAAAAAAATTCTGTTTTATTGTACATTGTGCTACATTCACTAGCCTGTACTTCTTACTGCAATACACCCATGTAGTCCTAGAATGGTCAAGTGTTTAGGGCATATCCACCCTGAAAATGGTGCCGGCTGTCCACCCCCAACCGCTGTAAAGTTTGTTTAAAAAAATGTTTAGGTCGATACTTACAGCTCCTTCTCTCCCGTGACGTCTCTAATCTGGCTCCTAGAAGTTGCAAGCAGGGGCCGAAGTGGCCGCCGTGTCTGTGATTGTAAGTATCGATCTAAACACTGTTTTAGAAAATAATTCAGGATGGACACGGGTACCTACCATAAATACTGCTCCGCTCCTCTGTATAGCCACCTGCTGTTGGGATCTGCCCTGTTCACAGCATAACCATGTAGATAAATTAAGAAAATGATCCTCACAGCAGGTCTTAAATCAATCCAACAAGGACTGTGCACATGTCACAGTCCTTGTTGAGGTCAGGGAAGCAGCAGGGACAGGATGACTTATTGACAGCTTCTACTCTACCCTTTCCTGAACTTTGAAAAGGCATTGAGGAGAACCATAAGGAGCAGAGATGTACGGTAAGGATCATTTTAAACTACACAGTGGAGCCGCTATGGGGTTAAATATTAGTTTTAGGGGTGGACATGCCTACCTCAAAGGTAATCGGGTGCATGTACGAAGAGCTAATATCACTTCATCAGTTGCTCCATTTTTGCCGGACATTTAAGAGATAAAATTCAATATCACATTCCAAGTATCATTTTACCATTATTAGGGCAGTAAGTAGTTATGGGCAGGTATTTTGTGGTCTAAAGCATTTCATGAAAAACTTGCATTATTCCCATCTTAAATAGTAAATGTATTGATCCTGTATGGCATGTACCACATTTCAAACGTTCACTCAACCCTTGTACATAGTCATTAACGTGTTGGGGTGGGTTACCAGCTCTTGGTTCATTACCCTGCTCTGTATTAGGGATTTTGGCTGCTCTTAAGTGTTGTTCTGCCCTTAAAACCCTGTGAACTGATTGGGAGTTTACATGAAAGATGGAAACACTAAGGAAGGAGCCAGCTTGACATCAAAAACATGTTTAATCTCCAATTGTGGTGTGTTAGATTAGCAGGTAAATTAATATAATAATATTTTACTGTATGTACCTTGATGGTGTAAGTCTTTTTAAAGCATCGCTCATAGGAGCTAAATACATGAACCCCCAGTGGTTTGACCAAATACACATGCAGGGGGAGATTTAACCAAAAACAGCCACGAGCTCTGGGCTCCTGTATATAATATAACGTGGCTTTGAGTGAATCCCGACCATGTCAGACTTATAGAACAGTATATATATATAAAACTCTGTTATTGTAAAATAACTATCATTATTACAGACTTTGTGCCTTTATTTGACATCTGAACTGGTACTTTCCCGGTAAATGAAAATGCCAGATTTAAAGGGTAACTGGTCTAAAAATGACTTTAGGTAAATTGACAGGAATAAATCCCGGCTTTAGGGTCACGTTATGAAAGTCCAATCTTTTTTGCTTGGGGGGCAGGAACACAAACAAGATAACAACAGAAAATAACATCTGGGTTCTTACCTTGGCATCAAAAGCACAGATAAGCTAGATAATATCAGCACTAGAAGCAACACACCAACACACGCAGAAATAAACATCATCAATAACTCTGATTGAGCTATAAGGGAAAAGAAAATGTCATTAGATTGAGTAGCAGATCTATATACAGTAGAGTATATACTGTGCGGAGGATCACTAACCATGTCGTGTGAGGGCATCATCCATTTTCTAATGTCATGATTCTCCATCATCAATACAACCTTCATTTTAATTCAAAGGTACAAATGTTTAAATGAATAGCTTCCCTTTCTATGGGTCATATTTATATAAATGGCTAGAAAATACCTCTGGTATATACTATACTGGAAATTAGAGCCAAGTATAATTATTGATTCCATTTTAGCACCTGGCTCCTCCCTCCAATTATTTACTGCTGATTCCCCTGCTGCCTCTTCTGCACATGCTCAAGGTTATAAAAAGCTCATGGAGCAGGTGAAGGAGGCAGACACCTTTTCCAGAACGTTAATGAACTCATGATTAAATATCTGGTTACAAATGCATGTAATAAACTGGAACAAACAGAAGATGGGGATGTGCTCAGATAACTTACAAATCACTAGTTTTTTGTTTTAAGGGTGGACGTTCCCTTTAAGAATGCTGCACATGTCTGTTTTTATTACAGCAAATTCCTCTCCATATTCTCTGCTGAGAGAGTGTTTGGTGTTTGGCTCTCCTATCCCCATAGGAAAAAGCTGCAGCAAAAGAACTGGATAGGAGTACAGCCACTTTCTCTACATCAGAGCTAACATTCTGATTATGCTTTTGGATTTAAAGTGAAATTCCCCTGAATTGTGACCTGGGGCCCTATTTATAAAAGATCGGTATCGTTATCGTAAAATACCGATCGTTATCGTAAAATAACGACCGTTTTTTTACCGATAACGAACGTTATTTACCAATAACGACCGGTATTTAACGATATCGTTAAATACCGGTCATTATCGGTAAATACCCATCGTTATCGGTAAATACTGGTTGCTATTTACCGATAACGACCGGTATTTACCGATAACGACCGGTATTTAACGATATCGTTAAATACCGGGTGTTATCGGTAAATAACGGTCATTATCGGTAAATAACGGTCGTTATCGGTAAATAACGGTCGTTATTGGTAAAAAACGGTCGTTATCGGTAAAAAAACGGTCGTTATTTTACGATAATGATCGGTATTTTACGATAACGATACCAATCTTTTATAAATAGGGCCCCTGGAGAACTTCTGGAATATTGTCTTCTGACCGCATTTCCAAATATAAGATATGTAGCAAATTTAGGAGAAATGTATCATCCCAAATATTGGACAATGGAACTTGCCTTATTATGGAGGATATTGGGATTATATATATCTAATATGTTGCAAATATCTACACTGTTATAAATGGTTAAACTATCTAAGATAGGAGAGATCATTGAGATACTCCCTGGTTGGGGGCCCCCAACTATTTTTTTCACTATTTATTCACCACTTTTGCACAACGATTTTATTGCACATCTTTTTTATGTCGATGATAACTGTAAGATACAATCAAGTGATATATTTTGTGGGTTTTCTGGATGGCATTTCTTATAACATACCTATCTATTTGCTCACCCCATTAGGATGGGTAGATCTTAGTTAATAGTACTGTTGATACACTGAGAATCGAGTTGTTTACATTTACGGGACGTTTCTATGGCAACTAGGTCCCTACTGCCCTATGCGAAGTCTCACGAGATATGAGACTTCGGTCTAACCAATGGCGCAATGGCGCCTATTGTTGATGTCACACATAGCGTGCGGAGGAAGGTCCTGGATTCATCTTTTAAAAACCGGCGGGAGCGTGAACAAATCACGCTGAGGAAGCTCCGGATACTCTGGATCGGAGCGAAACGTGTTCGTCGTGAGCGCCCCCCTGTTCTTGTATCCCCTCTCACCAGACTGGTATAAGTATTATTTATTACTCTTTGCATTTATGTTATGAAACATGTCTACACCACCTTTGCTATGATATGATTGAATTATGTGAGGGGGATGACTAATGTTTTTAAATGTTTTTAACCTATGTCCCATATAAACTATTATAATAAAGGATGGCCTTATTATACTTTATAAGTACAGAGTTTTTTGCAGTCTGTCTTTTTGCTTTCTATTGCTTATATAATATTTTTCAGACTAGCACTTGTACTACACTGTGTAGACTATTACACTTCAGTGCCCTGATCACCTCCCCTTTTGCTTTTACATAGGAAAAAGCTTGTCTGCTAATGATTTTATCTGTGAAATACTTTCCAAAACTCAGTGAGATCTTAAATGAAAATCACAGATAAAATCAATTGAATTTCCTTTTTATAATATAATTCATAATGTGACTAACCAGAAGTTTACAGAGCTGGGCCTTTAAAACTATACACAAGCTTTTCTTGCAGGACAACTCAAGAACCAGCAAACACAGGGCCATTGTACTTTTACAGTAAACCACGGTATAGGAATTTTTTCGATACTGCGGGTTCATAAATATGGTCAGAGGTGGGAGTGGGCCTTGTTTAACCATCTCTTTGTGACACAGCATTTACACTAATGTTTTCATTAAAGTGAAGATTTCCTTTAATTAGTCGTTATTACATTTTGATGAACATAAACTTTTAAACCCTGAACTGTAGAGCAGAAATTCCACTAGGCCCAATGATTTGGGCACCATTGCCCAAGCCTCAGTAGCAGATCATTAAAGTCCTGTAAGTTGTGTGGTGGGGACACTATGGATCAAACTTTGTTTCCCATCACATCTTGCAGGTGCTCAACTGGACTAAGGTTTGGAGAATCTGGAGGCTAAGTTAACATCTTTATGTTAAGTTAACATTGTCCAACTGCCTTTGCCGTTTTACCTTATTCCCATAGCACATCATGGTGCCATGTCTTCTCCAGGTAAATGGCGCACATGCACCCAGATATCCACATGATGTTAAAGCTTCATCATTGTACAAACTGGTGCAGTGGGCATTCTGAAATTTTCTATTGAAAGCAGCATACATTTTTTAGCAATAGCTTTAGTAGCTCTTTTATTGGATTAGCCCTTGTTTACACAGATGAAAGTGGAACAAAAACAAACAGTCCTTTAAAAAAGAAATGTACTGCAAAATGCGTTTCTGTCCAGAAACAAAAATGCTGCCAGTGTGAACGAGCCTTTACTCCCCACATGCATCAATGTGCCTTGGTTCTCCCTGTCACTGGCACATCAGTCTTTCTACCTTGTATCCCTTTTTCTAGGTCAGATGCTGTCCTTTTTGAGATGGTCTGACCCAGTCGTCTAGCCATTCAGTCCTTTCCAAATCCCCTCAAATCCTCACACTTTTTGCTGACTTATTTATCCTACTAACTGCCATGTGCCATTGTTACCAGATAACCAGTGTTGTGTACATCACATATCAATGACAATGTTATGACTGATCCAAGTATGTGTGTTTGTGCTTTGCTGAAACACACTATTGTTTTCTAGCAATTAGATAATAAGGTATATTACTGTATTTTAGAGTCCAGAACACATAGGGAGAGCTTGATACCCCATCTCCTTCCTTGGTCATCCCTGAAATCCTTAATTCATATTCGTTTCCTTTAATGAGATCTGTTAACTCGTAATGCATCTGAGATGAAGAATTCACAACAAAATCTACAGAACAATTAAACATTAAACTGATTAAAATATTATACTAACGGATTAAGAAATCAATGTCGTTTTATAAAACGTGAGTAAAACAAAAGGTATTGAAACAGCCTCCATTTATTAAAGACTACACAACTTTAGCCCGAGACGCTTCCCTCTCATAAAAGTACTTTACCTACTAGTTACTTAAAAAAACATTATTGATGTGGTAAACCTTGTAGTTCTCTACCAGTTTAGAACATATCTGTAAGAGGAGAGATAGAGGGTTAAACAAACTACCTTACCCTTTGATATACCCAGGATGAGGACCAAAAATAATACCTGGAACTATAGCTCGCTGCTCTAGCCCCGCACCTTCTATGGGCAGGCGGACCAACCTATAGGAAGCCACGATTTGCATAGACCCAGACCTGGGCTGAGGAAGAGGGGGCAGAACTGGACCTAACAGTTTCTATGCATTAATCCTGGGTTCATCAAAAGGTAAGGAAGAAAAGTTAATTTATTTTATTGCCCAATGACCTGAGTTTATTAGTTATGTAATTATAAATTAAGTAATTATAACACTATTATGTGTATCCTTAAAAATCATTAAAGGGTAACTGTGGTATCCAATTCTTCCAAACAAGTTAGGTTTTTTTGGAAAGCCTTCTGTCGTACCTTCAATATGAACCCTAATTCACATATCTAGATACAATTTGTGAGAAGTTATTGATGTAAAGGATCAGCTATATTATTTCCAGCTTAAAGAACTTCCTGTTTTCAGTCATGTGACCAGCCTCTGTCTGCATTAATAGGTTTCCCATATAAACTGTTAAATTTCCCCCCAGGTACTTCCTGTTTTTCCCAGCATTAAAGGACAATTATACTCACCTTCCCTCCGCTCCTCTTCTTTGTTCAGTACCTTTTACCCAGGGTGAGGACCTGAACCGCTAGGTCCTCACCCCTGGGTTCGCATAACTTGAAGCACAGCGTTACTGAAACGCTGCTCTGGTAGGCTCCGCCCCCTCCTCTCCTTGCGCGACGAGGCCAATAGGAAGGCACGCTCGTTGCAGAGCGTGCCTTCCTATTGGTCTCTTAGCTGATGGGGCGGAGCCTACCAGAGCAGCGTTTCAGTAACGCTTTGCTTCAAGTTACGCGAACCCAGGGGTGAGGACCTAGCGGTTCAGGTCCTCAGCCTGGGTAAAAGGTACTGACCAATGAAGAGGAGCGTAGGGAAGGTGAGTATAATTGTCCTTTAAGTCTTCACTGAGCATGCTTCTCCCCTGAGGCAGGGCAGAGGTCAGGTGATGTCAGTTAACCAACTGGAAGCAGGAAATTTGCAAATTCACCCCTACATAATATCTCCCAGGCTCCAGCCAGAGATGTGGTTGACGGCTTATTTAAAAAAAAATACTGCAAACTTTCATTTAACCCTAACTTGTTTGGAGACCACAGTTGCCCTTTAATATGTCGCCTACATCACTGGTTCCAAAACATCTCCTTCTGTCACATCCTACCTGTATTTTCAATTCTGAACTCCTATTTAGTATTTTATAAAGCTTAAAGAGTATATATCAATAGCGTTTGGATATAATCAGTGTTACATTGATTATATAATATTCATATTAAGCTAAACATATAGTGATATTATCAGAGGGGCAATAATATTCATATAAAAATGTTTGCAAGTCTAATAACAAAAATGGACCATCAAAGGACACGGCACACAAAACAATTATGGCCCGATGATAACACTACATGTGTGACCACCATTACTCTCCATGTTTGGGGTTGGTGTACAGATATATACACACACATATATATATATATATATATATATATTTATATAAATATTAAATAATATTTACCTATAGTATAGTTCCTTTGGATATCTGTGCAGAATATTCTGTAGCCCAACAGTTCGCCTAGTTGGTCCTCTTCAGGTATCTCACTCCATTGAACGTGCACAGAGTGCTTAGTGACATGTTTAATTGTGATGTTAACTGGGCCTGAACTGGGAACTTAAAATATTTCAAATTTAAAATCCACATATAAGAATCTTTTTTTTAGCTCTTTAATATCAGTTACAAAAAGAAGTTTAAAGGAGAATTAAACTCATGCAGTGACTATTTTCTGGCTCCTCCCACATTCATTGTTACTGACATTGGTGAGCATTTCTTAATAAAGGAGTGCGAGGAACCAGAAAACAGTCAGTTACTGCTAGAGCATAACTCAAGGAGTCAACTAATTCTTTAATGTATTCATTGAAGTCTGGGAGGTTAAGGAGCTATGCCTTACCTCCCGTTCTTCAATCAATATCTCAGGAGCCAGGGACGAAGGTAAGTCTATTTACCTTTCGCGTGATCCTCCGCTGCAGAACTGAAAATTCACAACTGCTTCCTGGTTCTAATCCACTATAGTGCACATTATCGCACATATGCACTATAGTGGATTAAAACTAGGAAGCGGTTGGGACCTGACACTTACCTTCGGCCCTGGTTTCTGAGATATTGCTTGAAGAACAGAAGGTAGGGCATAGCTCCTTAACCTCCCAGGCTTCAATCAATAAATAAAAGCAAAAGTGTACTTTTCTAGTGAACTATTCCTTTAATATAAAGTATCTGCTGTGAGCAGACCTAGTCAGTGCTGATTACATGTCTCTTGATCGAATTCACCTGTGAGCAGACCTAATCAGTGCTGATTACATGTCTCTTGATTGAATTCACCTGTGAGCAGACCTAATCAGTGCTGATTACATGTCTCTTGATTGAATTCACCTGTGAGCAAAGACCTAATCAGTGCTGATTACATGTCTCTTGATTGAATTCACCTGTGAGCAGATCTAATCAGTGCTGATTACATGTCTCTTGATTGGATTCACCTGTGAGCAGATCTAATCAGTGCTGATTACATGTCTCTTGATTGGATTCACCTGTGAGCAGATCTAATCAGCACTGTTTGATTCAAAGTTTATACCTAAACAATTTTTTTCTAGAAACAGTAAGGAATATGTACCTCCTTCTTCTCCATAGATGTGAGTTATTCCAAATGTGGTTTCTTTAACAAAGATGCCACATTTATTCCCTTCATACAGATGTATCTTAATGGTGTATCGCTTCTTAGCTTCAGAGACTTTTATAAGAAGAAATATACAAACAAGTAAAAACAAAACTCAAGATGTTGTAATATAGATTTTAATAAAGGTAACTATAAAAACGGGTAATTCCTGAGTCAATAGCCCAATATCATGCTTTTTTATAACACTGAAAACAATGCTGGAAAGACCTTGCTTTGGGTTGGGTCCCCAATATGTAGGTTGGGTTCCTGTGAACCATGTGCAATTCAGGTAGTTTGCTAGTCAGGTTACAGTTTATGGTGCTGTGGATCAGATGCAGGTATAGTACATTATAGTATAGTATAATACAGTACAGTATATAATAATAAAGTACAGTAGAGTTCAGAATAGTACAGTACAGTATAGAATGGTATAGTATAGCATAGTACAGTACAGTATACAATAGTATAGTATAGCACAGTATAGTATAGCACAGTACAGAATATTTTAGTACAATATAGAATTGTATAACAGTGCAGAATAGTATACTATAGTATAATATAGCACAGTACATAATAGTATAGCACAGTACAGAATAGTATAGTACAGTATAGTATAGCACAGTACAGAACAGTATAGTTTAGTATAGTAGTTGTGGTCGAATATTGACATACGTCCATCTATTCCAACCTACTCAGCAATACCCATATTTCCTGCCTAACTGTTGAGGTAAGGCCCATTACTTTTTAGTTTTTTTTTAATCTGAATATTTGTACCTATGCAAGTCTGTACCCCAAGGTGTCCCAATAATGATCTGTCCCTCATTTTGGTCTCATACTGTGACAGAAAAATATTGGCCATTACTAACAGGAGATAAAAATTTAGTGACTTTTAAAAGGGCTGAGAATGAACGTTCTGGTGTTTGTCAATGACTGGTGGCTAACAAGGGTTTCTATGGGAATAGAAATATTAAAGCTCTGATTTGTTACCCCTGATGCCTATACATTATTTACAGAACAGAAACAAGCAAATCTGAATTCGCTGATAGCAAGTGACATTCAACCTTATACTGTACATTATATTTATTAGCCCACTATACCTAAACACTATAGATATAACTAGAAAGGGAAAGTTTACGTATAAACATTTTTTTACCCTTTAAATATGTCACATGCATTAAAGGTAGGTCAGTTGGTGTGTGTGTATTCATATCAGGTTGGGGGATAAAATACTAACTTTTTTGATGATTGGTCAAAATGAGTTTTTTTTACTTTAGTTACCCTTTACGTATGGCTGCCATAGTAATGGATAAGTAGATCAGTAGGTGTGTGTACCCGTGTCGGGTTGAGAGTTAAAAAAAAAACTTTTTTGATGATTGGTCAAAATTAGTTTTTTTGACTTTAGTTACCCTTTATGTATGGCTGCAACAGTAATGGAGAGGTAGGTCAGTAGCTGTGTATACCTGTATCACGTTGGGGGTTAAAAAAACAAAGTTTTTTGATTATTGATCAAAATTTGCTTTTTTGACTTTAGTTACCCTTTAAAGTATGGCTTCCACAGTAGTGAATAAGTAGGTGTGTGTACCTGGGTCTGGTTGAGGGGTATGTCTTTTTTGTGTTTACAACCATAAAACTGTTTTTTATTGAGTATAAATCTAAATTATTTTTTTTACTTTAGTTACCCTTTAAGTATGGCTGCCACTGTAATGGATAAGTAGATTAGTAGGTGTGTGTACCTGGGTCTGGTGGTCTGGTGGAAGAGTATGTCTTTTTTGTGTTTACAACCATAAAACTATCTTTTATTGAGGATAAATCTAAATTTGTTTTTTGACTTTAGTTACCCTTTAAATATGGCTGCCACCGTAATTGATAAGTAGATCAGTAGGTGTGTGCACTTGGGTCTGGTTGTGGGGGTATGTCTTTTTTGTGTTTACAACCATAAAACTATCTTTTATTGAGAATAAATCTAAATTGTTTTTTTTTTTTACTTTAGTTACCCTTTAAGTATGGCTGCCACAGTAATGGATAAGTAGATTAGTAGGTGTGTGTACCTGGGTCTGGTTGAGAGGTATGTCTTTTTTGTGTTTACAACCATAAAACGTTTTTTTATTGAGTATAAATCTAAATTATTTTTTTTACTTTAGTTACCCTTTAAGTATGGCTGCCACTGTAATGGATAAGTAGATTAGTAGGTGTGTGTACCTGGGTCTGGTTGAGGGGTATGTCTTTTTTGTGTTTACAACCATAAAACTATCTTTTATTGAGAATAAATATAAATTAGTTTTTTTTTTACTTTAGTTACCCTTTAAATATGGCTGCCACAGTAATGGATAAGTAGATTAGTAGGTGTGTGTACCTGGGTCTGGTTGAGGGGGTATGTCTTTTTTGTGTTTATAACCATAAAACTATCTTTTACTGAGGATAAATCTAAATTAGTTTTTTTGACTTTAGTTACCCTTTAAATATGGCTTCCATGAGAATGGAAAGGTAGGTCAGTAGGTGGGTCTACCTGGGTCTGTGTGGGGGGTTGGGGGTATCACCATTTGCATTTATGACCATGAAAAAAACTGTTTTGAAATATCCACATTTGAGGATTGTTACCATTATAGTCTATGGGAAAAAATGTCCGTAAATTCGCCGATAACGCCGTAACGCTTCTGCGGATTCCTTAGCTAAAAGATAGCACACTTCTCCTATATGCCCCACACGTCTGTACCGAATTTCATGTCTCTAGCTCAAAAACTGTGGGAGGAGATACAGTCCAAAAAAGCGGAAGAATAAAACGGAAGAAGAAGAAGAAGAAATAGAAAGAACAGGAATTTGCCTTTTTCAAGCCAAATTAATAACTGGTAATTTAATATCCAAAATTATGGACAGAGGGGCAATGGTGCCAGAATTAGTCACTTTAAAAAACCCTCAATTCCCCCATTTAATTTAGTACTATCTAATCTGTCATTATAGTAAAGGTTCATACACACGTGGGTGCCGACCTGCAACACACGATTTGTACGAACGGCCGTTTCGGCCGAGAGTTTGTTCAGAGATCATAGCCCAATCCGCCGGGCGGATCTCTGAACGAGCGGTCATTTTGGCCGATAAAGTGCCCATACACGGGCCGATTATCGGCCAGAACGGGCTTTCGTTCACATCGTCCATTTATCAGCATTGCATCTAGTCTGCCATTCTGCTGCCCATTTTGACAATCTATCAAGGCCTGCTTGCAGCGATTACACATCATGTGAAGTTTCCTATGCCCTGCATAGGATCGTACGATAGGGAAAATGATCATACAATCTTGGCCAATGGAGATCCATACATAGGCTGATGATCGATGTAATACCCAAAGCGTACAACCAGGATTGTATTGTGTATGGCCACCATAAGTAATTGATAAACAGAATAAATAGAAGTGGCCCCAGTACAGAACCCTGAGGGACCCCACATAGAACTTTAGCCCACATAGATGTAGCCCCATTGACAACTAAGCTCTGTACGTGATCTAACAGCCAGTTCTCTATCCATGTACAAATGTTTATTTAAAGGCCGACAGACAGTTTATACGTAAGTCGCCTGTGTGGCACAGTATCCAAAGCTTTAGCCAAATTATGTATTTAGTATATATAAAATATATATTTAGTATAATGTAAAATTATATATATAGTAAACTACATCCACTGCTATGACAGAATCTAAATTCTTACTCACCTCTTCATAAAAACCAAGCAAGTTAGTTTGAAAAGATCTATTTCCCATGATTCCATGCTGGCTGTGGCTGTTGTTCCATCTCCCTCTTTGCGTGTAAATTTTCACTGTTGTTCCATGAAATTTATTCATGGAAACATGGGACATTTCCACAAACCCACTAGCGCAGGGATACTCAAACTACGTCTCTCCAGATGTTTGAAAACTACAACTCCCAGAATTCCTAGGGTTCCCCCTGTAGTTGAGGAATGCTGGGAGTTATAGTTTGCAAACATCTGGAAAGCCGTAGTTTGAAGATCACTACACTAGAGGAATGAACCATGGCAGGTTTATGTTTCCTTACATACAGGATCTTCTGTGCATCACTGGGCAAAATGTACTAATTTAAAAGGAGCAAATTATTTTTTAATTTTGTTTTTTACTGTTACTCTATTTTCTATAAAGTGATTATCCTATTTATACACATAGCCAAGACCCTGGGTGCTGGGGATATGGTTACTGGTATTCCAACACTCTACTGTAGTTACTGAAATAACTTCCATGTTAATGGTTGCGTCACCTGACCATTTCCATGACAACTTTCATTGTCATGTGACATCTGTGACATCACAATGATGTCACCATGGTATCACCTGATGCCTAATAAGATGTGAGAAAGTAAATATTCATTTGACCATGGATAGTTGGGAGAGGAGGATGTGTTTTTCTGCTCTCCTGTCATGCCTGTTCATGACTATTATATCATTTTATCACACAACTTTTATGTTGACAACGCTCAACAATAACTGTGTTAAGCCACTGGGAAATGTTTTCACCCCCAATAACACATTTTTCAAATTTTCTTATCAGCCAGGTAAATGGGTAGAACTGAACTACAGGTATCCTGGAACATCAAGTAAGTATCAAATTATTTTTCCAGTATATAACGGCTATCACAATGGAACCTTGTTTCAGATTACAGTTAAGGATTCTCTTCATTTTGAAATTTTACTCCACACTCTGCCTAACACTACAGAGATGCTGCAGAGTCTAAATTCAAAAACAATGAGGGGGCTTATGCACATAACTAACAAATTAATGGATCTTCCCTTCATTGTCACAGATGCCCTGGGCTATACCAAAGGAACTGCAGTTTTCTCTGAAGGCAAAAATCCATTTCCAGTCACTAGGAATTTCCAACCAACTCAAATAGACTTCTACTACTGTAGTCAGGACAATGGACTTTACCCCAATGCTACAGAGAATAGTGACTATGGAAATTATTCTATAGAAAACATTTATTATTTCCTGAAAAGTAAACACTTAGTGTTTCTTCTTCCAAATCCAATTGATTTAACCAAGATTGACCTGGAATCATTACAGCAAAATGTGGTCACCCTTTTTACAGTAATCGGGGTGTTCGTTCTGTATGGGATATTAAGTATCCTGGTATACAAACAGGATAAGGAAGAAGAAAATAGTCGCAATGTAATCATTTTACCAGGTGATGATCTGTCTGAATCCCAAAGCTACTTGGTTACATTTTTCACTGGAAGTCGTTGGGGATCTGGTACAACAGGAAGTGTTTTTTTGAAAATCTTTGGTGAAGTCGGCTGTAGCGATCGACATCATTTACATTGCCATGAACGTCAAATTTTTCAAAGAAGAGGATGTGACACATTTTTGATCAAGACCAACCGTGCCTTAGGAGACCTTCGCTACATTGAGATATGGCATAACGCTACTAAGGATTCTCCAAGTTGGTACCTGAGCAGAGTTCAGATTAAGGACTTACAGACCAGTCGATCATGGTATATAATGTGCCGATGTTGGCTAGGAGATAACTTCACAAAAGCGAAGTTTGTCCCAATTAATACGGAAAACAGATTGAAAAAAATGGACTTTATCCAAATAACATCGTCATACAAATTCTACTTCCATAATGTTTTTTTGACTCCCTTTGCAGGCAATATACCTGGTGAATTCACAAGATCTGAGAGACTTGCCACCCACATTCTTACTATATTGAACACTATAGCTTGTGAATTAATGTATTATAATGTGAAAAAAGGAGGATGAAGCATTGATCGAGAGACTTATCAAATTTTGTCTTATCACCATTCTGAGCCTTGTAGGTCCTAACTGTGTTTCTAGTTTGTTATGATGATCCCAAGACCAATTCTGCGGATCAACCACCAAATGACTATAAACACAAGACAAAGACACTAAAAGTATCTCATCTCCACAAAATAAAACAGAATTATACTAAAGACGATGGACTTGGAAAGAGAAAGGAAGAAGGAAAAAGAAGCTCTTCTTATCATATGGACTTTGGATTTGATATTATCACTTGATTTTCTATTTTAACAGTTTTATATGGATTGACTTACGGACATGAAGTCTCAAGGAGTGCTAATGGCTTTCTGCCTTATTTTTCTAGATGCATTTTACTGAGTCAGTTTGTTCAGGTTTATTACTGCCATGTGTATGTTCACTGTTTGCTAAGTATTATAATGATATCCCATGGATGGTCCAGAGCTACAACCCTACAAGGCATTCAAAGTCAGAAGAAATGAGAGAGGAAAATACCATGTTTGGCATCAAGAATTCAACCATCAACAAGAATTCGAGAGAGTCGACTCATGGCAAAATTTCAACCTGCAGTTACTATGTAACTGTTAGACAGACATTAGATGGACGCATGACTTCATTCAAACTCCAATACCATAGAAGTATGTAACAGCTATACAGAAGAGATAAAAGAAGAAGTTTTTGTGTATTTTAAATCAATAAATATTTTTCAAATGATTAAAACAAATGAGGAGAGTGCTGTGCCTTTATTTTGCATATTTTAGATTGCAGTTGTGGCCATAGTAGATGTAAAGATATAATGTGTGATCTCTAAAAAATCGTATATACTGTAGGTAAATCACTCCCCAAAACTCCAAACTGCAATAGTTATAAATCTGAGAGATGTAAATCTAACTAGAAATGCTGCCTGATGTTCTGTTACCACGCTCTGCTTCCTGGTTTTACCAGCTAGCAGCTGTCAATCATGCATATAGCAGATGACTGAATCCTATTCCCCTAGCTAGGGAAAGCATAACAGATTACCCATATGTTTGTAAGCTTTTTAACTATTGTAGTTTTTGACTTTGGGGGGTAGATTTAAATATATCCAAACTTTCCCTTTTACCCCAGCATGCAACGTACATTCCTTTAAAGGAATAGTTCACTGGAAAGTGAACTATTCCCTTAATGCATTGCTTGAAGACCGGGAGGTTGTTCTTCAATCAATTTTTCAGGAGCCAGGACAAAGGTGAGTACATTTACCTTTTGCACAATCCACCGCAGCCGCACCAACAGGTCCCGACCGCTTCCTTGTTCTGTTCAACTATAGCACGCAGTTTCATGCATGTGGTCTGGAAACGACAGCGCAGCCACAGTGGGAATCGTTCCAGTGAACTATTACTAGTTCCTGCTGACCTAACTGACGTTATAGTGGAGAAACTTTCACCTATGACGAATAATCCATTTCCTTCTGTTTCAGTGGACACCCTTTTGTTACATGCACTAAAAGGATTAGTTGCATTCACATTGTATTCTCTATACACAGGTCTGTGTACTCTGAACAGTACATAGTACACAGTTCTGTGTACTGTGAACTCCATGTACAATGTTCCTCAAGCAGGGCCGCCTCTCTAATGAGGCAAGGTGAAGCACATTACAGAGCAGCACTCTGTAGAAAGACAGCACTTTTTTTTTCTGGCATCATGTGCCTGGGGTCCAGATGCCAGGAGGACCCAAAAATGCCGTTTGTAAAAACCACATCATTTTGTGAGGTACTGTCACTTTAAATAGCAGGGGAAGCCACAACAACAGAATGCAGCTAGGACTCCTAGCTGACTGGCAATTCATTTGATCAAATGTTTGTTAGCCCTGCAGATCAAAAATCAATGTTGGCCATCATTTACCAGTCACTGTGGGCATCATTTACCAGTCATTGTGGGCATCATTTACCAGTCATTGTGGGCAATGTTCCCTCTAATTGGAAATTGTATGTGTGCACAGATATAACTTTTCTGTGCGCATACAAAATGAAATTGTGCGCAGCAGCATCACCAGGTCCCCTGCACTTTCTGCTCTGAAACTGTCAGTCAATCTGTCCTGTGTCTCCTCCTCTCCTTTGCAGCCCCCCTGGTCCCTCCCACTCATGGACCCCATGGTCTCTCCAGTTGCAGGCCCCCCATGGCCCATTATCTTACAGCCCCATGTGGCCCTGCCCACTCGCGGGTGCCGTGGCCCCACCCACTCATGGGTGCTTAAGTCCCACCCACTCGCAGGTACCTAAGCCCTGCCCACTTGTGGGTGCCGTGGGTTACTCAGACCCCCCCCAAAAAAACTCTGTGGAATCAGCCTTTTCAGGCAGAGTGAGAGAAGGGCTGTAGATTCCCTTACCTTCTCTGTCAGGACTTCACACAGTAGAGAGGAGGAGGGACTTCCTGTCTCCCTCACACACTGAGGAAGTCTGAGGCTGTGCTCGCCGGCGGTACTGTGCAGGAGAAGCCTTAGGAATGTCACATGTCAGCCTCCCACCCATTAACTTTCTGGTCAGTCATTTCTTTATATCTTGGGCTGTGGAACACGTAGAGAGGTGGTTGATGGCTCGTTTTAAAGGTAGGAAACTGGTCTTTCATTTAAACTTTACTTGTTTGGAGACTACAGTTCCCCTTTAACTATTATTCACAGAGAGGTGAGATCGCTAAAGTTTAACTCTTTTACCCGGGCATTATATTATTTACAAGAAGGTGCGAATAAGAGATCCTGTGAATAATAGTTAGAGACACACAGTACATGAATATAACGGTTTAGTGTCCCTTTAAACTCATTCCCTGAAATGAATTTCCCTGAATTTCCCTTTTGCTGCATGCTGCCGGGAAGTACTGTGACATCAGCAGGGTCTCCCTTATCGCGGAACTCCTCTTCGGGGGACCGGCTTCCATTGTGCGGTCATGGCTTCTAGGGCTGCTAGCTCCCAATCCCCACATCAAATTTTCATGAAATTGGTGGGGGATTGAGTGGGCTAGGAGGGCACTTGAATGCTGCTTGTATAAAGAGAGGTATGGATTCAAGGGAAGAAAATGTTATTCTCCCTCTTTACAAAACATTTTTAAGGCCTCATTTGGAATATGCAGTGCAATTTTGGAAACCTATGTACAAAAAGGACCTTTGAAATGGAAAGGGTTGGAAGGGGGAAAGGGCAACTAAATTAATAAGGGGATTGGGGAGCTTGAATATGAAGAGAGACTGGATAAGTTAGTCAGGAAGGAATTTTTTCCCCTTCATGAATTTGGTGGGGGGGGGTTTCCTTCCTCTGGATCAACAGTTAGGCAGGAAATGAGGATATTGCTAGATGGGTTGGACTGGATGGACGTATGTCTTTATTCAACCTCAAATACTATAAGTTAATTTTAGAAAGTGAATTGAGCTGCTTTTTTTAGACAGCCCTTTGCTTGTTCTTTGTGAAGCCAGATTCCTGGTCAAGGAATAAAATGGAAACAGGCATACAGAGGTATTGAGAGGCCGTTAAGAGGTTTATACATCTGAATTTCTGTTAATTACTGACAGATATGGCTGATATAATTTTATAACTACAGTTGTCCATGCGATGATTTCAAAGTTTGGCCATAATACACTAGACCAATACAATCACTATTAGATGAGATCAGGATCCACAATTGAAACTAGAAAGGGAAAGTTTAAGTATAAACTTTGAATTTGGCTTGAAAGACTGCATTTTGGAAGGGAATTTGTGTGTTTGTGCTGCAGATTTTAAAACTCAATAATGTCAATGAAGAGGACATTGTTGTTTTTTACTTACCCTTTAAATATGTCACATGCATTAAAGGTAGGTCAGTTGGTGTGTGTGTATTCATATCAGGTTGGGGGATAAAATACTAACTTTTTTGATGATTGGTCAAAATGAGTTTTTTTTACTTTATTTACCCTTTACATATGGCTGCCATAGTAATGGATAAGTAGATCAGTAGGTGTGTGTACCCGTGTTGGGTTGAGAGTTAAAAAAAAAAACTTTTTTGATGATTAATCAAAATTAGTTTTTTTGACTTTAGTTACCCTTTAAGTATGGCTGCAACAGTAATGGGGGGGTAGGTCAGTATCTGTGTATACCTGTATCACGTTGGGGGTTAAAAAAACAAAGTTTTTTGATTATTGGTCAAAATTTGCTTTTTTTACTTTAGTTACCCTTTAAAGTATGGCTTCCACAGTAATGGATAAGTAGATCAGTAGGTGTGTGTACCTGGGTCTGGTTGAGGGGTATGTCTTTTTTGTGTTTACAACCATAAAACAATTTTTTATTGAGGATAAATCTAAATTAGTTTTTTTACTTTAGTTACCCTTTAAGTATGGCTTCCACAGTAATGGATAAGTAGATCAGTAGGTGTGTGTACCTGGGTCTGGTTGAGGGGGTATGTCTTTTTTGTGTTTATAACCATAAAACTATCTTTTACTGAGGATAAATCTAAATTAGTTTTTTTTACTTTAGTTACCCTTTAAATATGGCTTCCATGGGAATGGAAAGGTAGGTCAGTAGGTGGGTGTACCTGTGTCTGTGTGGGGGGTTGGGGGTATCACCATTTGTATTTATGACCATGAAAAAAACTGTTTTGAAATATCCACATTTGAGGATTGTTAACATTATAGTCTATGGGAAAAAATGTCCAGAAATTCGCCGATAACGCCGTAACGCTTCTGCGGATTCCTTAGCTAGAATTTCATGTCTCAAGCTCAAAACCTGTGGGAGGAGATACAGTCCAAAAAAGCGGAAGAATAAAACGGAAGAACAAAAAGAAGAAGAAGGAAAAAGAACAGTAATTTGGCTTTTTCAAGCCAAATTAAATAGTGGGACCATTTGAGCTGTATGTTGATGATGCCATTAAGGAGGGATAACAGACAGTTAAATCTTGCCACCAATGGATCAGACCCTGCTCATTCTCTTTAATTTGCTCATGTATTAAATGATACGAAAAATATTGCAATGTAATCACTTGTTCTAAATATAATGTATTGTATTTGTTATGCCCTGGAAATACTGAGTATACATTCAGTGCCGATATCCCAATCTTTACCTACAGACAAGTCCCCATTTCCCAGGATACATATGCCTCTTCAGACACAGTTGCTCCCAGGAAAGTGCAAGATATCAGAGTGAGCCATAGCCTGGGTACACAGCCAGATTTTTCGGGTCAATCGTTCCGTGTATCAGTTGGTCGGCCTGAAATATGGGCAAAGCTTTTGGACACAGCCGCAATCCATGTTGGTAAGATATGTTGGTAAATCATGCAGAACTGTTCGTATAAACTGACGGGCATGTACCCAGCCTTAAATAGCCAGCACAAAATGTAAAAGGTTTATATTTAGGGTGGACATGCCCTTTAAGCTAAACACCTCCCAAAACCTAGAGATCGCCAGGTTAAAAATGCTGACAGGGGGGTTTGATTGGCTTAAGTTC
This sequence comes from Hymenochirus boettgeri, assembly GCA_019447015.1. NCBI lineage: Eukaryota > Metazoa > Chordata > Amphibia > Anura > Pipidae > Hymenochirus > Hymenochirus boettgeri. The sequence continues at coordinate 363,351,431 of CM033469.1, read as the reverse complement.
AATTTTTAGTTTGTGGGGTGGAGTTGCCCTTTAAGGAGCAGTGTATGCTCTATTAGTAAGGAACCTGTTTAATATGTACTTCTCCTTTAAAACCTCAGGTTTCACAATTGTCTTGAAAAGTTTTTGGATAGTGTAGTAAAGTAAAATAAAGTAAGTAAAGTAAATAGATTTAAAAAAATGAAAATTGACCCAAAAAATCCCCATAAATTTGTTTTAAATAGAATACCTGGAAATGAATAATTCCCCATTTGCTGCATCTCTATCTTATTCTGCATTGTCAGGGGACTGGTGCCCCAATCAACTACAAAAAAAGTCTCATTGAATTTCGGGGTCCATGTGATAGAAATTGTCTTGTCACGAGCTGTAGCAAGTATCTGGCCTCGAAGATCTGGGGAATCAAAGGGTTTTGTTGAGTGAAGAGACATATTTCTTTTATTTCTGTATTTGTTTAGATGTTTGTGTGACAATCTTATTATAGGTAGATAAGTGTATTGTATATATATGTGTTATCATATCAAATGGGATTAATACATATTATCCTCCAGTAAATCGCATCAAGTGACTATGCAAACCATGTGTCTACAATGCTGACAGCTGCTTGGGAAGTGACTTATGACCGCAGAGAGGGCTGATTGGAGATGCAGCATCAGTTCTGTAGCATTTCAGAAGACAAGATGAGAGATTAATTGATCTTGTTTCAGTGACGGATGAAGGTCTGGCTCGGGAAATTTGATCATTGTTAAACTGACTTTCAAGATAAAGACCTACCAAGTTTATAGACAAATTATTCGGAGAAAAGCAGGAAATTAAAATTGAAATTGGCTAATTATATTGGCTCTATAGTGTATAAGCAATAATGGTATAAAGGATGCAACTGCACTTTGGTTAACTGAGGATATGGTGCAGAAATAACTAAATAAGGTTAATATTAATAAATCCCCTGGACCAGATAAAATACATCCTCATTCTCGGGTCCTTAAGGAACTAACTTCAGTTTTATCCAGGCCATTGTTTCTAATTTTATCAGGTTCCCTCATGTCCAGAATGCCTCTGGATTGTCTTCAAAGACTGACCTTATAAGTAGTGATCAACATGGATTTACGCCCCTGAGACCTTGTCAAACATAAGGTGACTGGGGAGCTTGAATATGAAGACTAGAGAAAAGGCACTTGCATGGGGATATGATTACTTTGTATAAATACATTAATGAGCCAAGCAATAAACTGTTTGGGACATTGTTTACCAATAGAACATGTCAGAGAACATGCGGACATCCCTTAAGGCTGGAAGAAAAGAAGTTTAGTTTTCAAGTTAAGAAGGGGGTTTTCACATGAGAACAGTAAAACTATGGAACTGTCTAGATGTGGTGATGGCAGGTTCAAGTTGTCAAGAGTTTCTAAAAACAAACGGGGATTCAATAAAAGTTCTTATTGTTAAAAATTTTGCCCCAACCAATCAGATCTTATTTAATATTTGAAAGCTAACATCTGATTGGTTGGGGCAAAATTAGCACCATTTTAACGATAAGAACTTTTATTGAATAACCCTGAAAGTATGTTGCATGTTACTGATATTAATACATAAACAGCGAGATTCAATAAAAGTTCTTATCGTTAAAAGTGGTGCTAATTTTGCCCCAACCAATCAGATCTTATATAACATTTGAAAGCTAACATCTGATTGGTTGGGTCATAAATTAGCACCATTTTAAACGATAACAACTTTAATTGATTAATTAAAACCCTGAAAGTTTGAGTTCATCCAGGGATATTTTCAATTGCCACTTGGAGTCAGGAAGGAATTTTTTTCCACTTTATAATGATGCAGGAATACAGAATTATAAAGTTTGCCTTCCCAGTAGTCCCTGGAGCCTACCCTCTTCCCAGATTTACAGTCTGCACATGCTCAGTGCGCTCCACCTAGAATCACAGCTCTACAATTAGCTACTGTTGCTTTTCTAACTGCAATGAATTATTGCATTATTTTTGTTATACTTTTATCTTTTCCACAGTTATGTTTATAGATAAAAGAAATGTTTGCTGAAGCACATGAGGCCGTGCACACTGAAAATCAGAGTCATTTTTAGTGAGAAATACCATGTAACTAACAGTATTAAGATATTATATTACCTTGTGTGGGCAATGGTGGGATGAGAGAAGAGGCTGAAGGTGACATCCCTGCATTGTTATAGGCACTGATAGAGACCATAAAGAATGCCAGAGACAGATTAAACTGGTAATGGAACACATCGGTTGGTAATCTGATGGGAAAGTTACTATCCTTGCAGCTTGGTGGCTTTCTCTGGATGTCTAGAAGGAAGCCATCTGCCAAGTCACTTTGTGAAAACTGTAAAAATGACATTGAGATTACATTGGTTGTGAGAATTGCTAAGACAGTCGTTTGGTAATGAGTAATAGTGCAACATAATCAGTGTTCAAATGATCAGCCTATAATACAGACTTAATCATGATGCATAAAGGTCCAAAGTAAATGATATATATATGTGTGCATTAAAGGGAAAGTAAAGAGCAACAAGCAAAACCTTATATCCGTCAGCAATGGTTAATTTACAGTTTGCTGCGTTATCACATAAAGGTGCCATTAAAATCAATGGCAAGGGAACATGGCACATCTTCGCAATGTTCCTCGTAGCATTATCAGGCTACAGTGTGAACGTAACCTTACAATTCTTCATTTGTTTCATACTTTATATAGAAACAAATACATAGCCTTTAATATTTTCATTACTTAAAGGGGAACTGTGGTTGATTTTAAATAAAAGGCCAGGTTCCTATCTTTAAAATGAGCCTTCTCTACATGCTGCCCAAGATATAAAGAAATCAATGATCAAAAAGTTAGGGTCACAAATTCTAGTTCCTCCTTCAATTCTGTGGTTGGCACATGCTCAGTGCAGGAGAAAGCAGAAGAAACCAGGACGAGATCCAGTTACAGTGACTGAAGGAGGACTGAAGGGAAGGAAGGGGGGGGGGGATATAACAGCACAACCCATAGCAGGGAATGTGAAAGGTTTGTAAATGTTTGTCTTTTTTAATGGAGGAGGAGGAGACAGATGGCAGAGTGACTGTCACACATTTTCAGGAAGCAGGGGTACAGAGTGCAGAGTTTCAGAGTGCAGGGGATCTGGTGGTGCTGCTACCATATCACACATAAAATGTAAATATCTTCAAAACAATGTCAATTGCAAAAATACTCAGGAAAGCAATTCCTGTCAAATTATCCAAAGTCATGTTTGGACTATGGTCCCCCTTTAAAGGCTACTCCACTCGAAAAATATAAAGTATTTAATGTAATTAAAGAACGGGAGGTAAAGGAGCCATGTCTTACTTCCTGTTCTTCAATTAAACAATCAGGAGACAGGAGGAAAGACAGAGAACTTGCCTGCTAACGTACTCCAGCGTCGTGACGCGCATATGCAATGCACACACATGAGCATATATTCCAAAGGTCCGTCATGAGGAACATAGGAGGAGCGCATATGCAGTTAAGTTCTCTGACTTTACTCTTGTCTGCTGATCGTTTTATTGAAGAGTGGGAAGAAAGACATAGCTGCTTTACCTCCCTCTTCCTTAATTACACTGAAAAGCTTACCCTTTAAGTTACACATCTATTTCTGCATTTTAAGTCTTTGGGAAACTCCCCATGTTACATCTAATACAATTAAGTTAATTGCAGAATTATTACCTTCCACTCTATAAAAACTCTCTGTTTTCCAGGATATAGATTCTGAGCTGTGATTGTGATAATTGGAGCATCGGTCAGCTCTAAAAAATATATAAAAACAAAAGAAACATAATAGCACTATGGCGTAACTAGCACCAGGGCACTGTGGGCACATGCTGCCCAGGGTCTCAGCACACTAATTCGGGGCTCAGAAAAGGAAAGGCGGACAAAGAACATGAAGGCACAACTTTGTGTCTTTGAAGAACAACATTTAAAAACTAAGGCTACTTTCAGAAGAACAATGAAATTGAACGGTTACAGATATTTGCCACTAGAGAAACTTTACATGTAGCTTCTCTCTAACCACGACTGTTGAGGAACCACTCTGCAAACCTTTAGCAAAGGGCATTTGCCATTTGTCTGTAAATGACCATTGAGGAAACCTTCAGGAAACTTTCAGCGAACGGCATTTGCTAGTCGTTTCTCAACACTCGCGGCTAGAGTGTAGCTACATGTAATGTTGTGACTTCCGTGATTTGGTTTAAATAGAGTATGGATTTGTTACAAGGCAACAAAAATATGTATAATTATACTCACTGTGGGGAACTGAAATCATCTTCCCCCATTCGCAATATGAGCATTTGGCACTAAGACACCTTGGTTGAGCTAAGAAGGTTTTGCGGTCCCACGGTTCTGATAAGGATACATTCAGCTCTCTGTTTGTTGCATTTATCTGTTGGTAGAAATGTTTGATTATTATATAGATCACATGTACTGCAGATCACTGACAATGGTTTAGGGTGTGAAACAGAATTCTGTAAATCTCTCCCTGAATTTTCTGCCAGATATACAATGGATTCTGTGTCTGTTGTTGTTGCATATATATATATATATATATATATATATAGGATTTAGTGAATAGTCACAGGCACTCTCTCCACCACCCTCTGATATCACACCTGGGTGCTGTTGTATGGATCAAAATTCACATAGGTAAGTATGTAGATTCAACGCACTCTCAGGATTTCTTCATCAAAAAACCATTTATTTAATACATCACTGTGTAGGAACGTTTCGGTACCCTCCTAGGGCCCTTATGAGGCTTGAGAAAGGGACCTAGGAGGGTACCGAAACGTTGCCTACACAGTGATGTATTAAATAAATGGTTTTTTGATGAAGAAACCTGAGAGTGCGTTGAATCAATACTTACCTATGTATATATATATATATATATATGACTGGGGTGCTGCTGGTACACTATAAAATTGATCTATGTAGTCCTGACACCAAATGCTCCCTCTAATTTAACACAGGTTAAAGCAGTGTGCACAGAAAAATCTGCTAGAATGTGAGAATGTTATTCTCCCTCTTTACAAAGCATTGGTAGAGCCTCATTGGAATATGCGGTGCCGTTTTAAATCCTGTGTACAAAAAAGACATCTTGGAAATGGTTTAGAGAGTGGCAACTAAATAAAAATGGGATTGGGGGAACCTGAATATGAAGACAGATTGGATAATTTACAATTATGCACCCTAGAGAAAAGGCGCTTGCGTGGAGTATGATTACTGTCTATAAATTAATGGCCCATACAATAAGCTATCGGTCAATTAAGGAAGTGCGGGTTATTACCGGAAGTGCAGTGTAAACGGACAGTAACATGTGGGAAACATTCCACTCTCTTTTTACGTGCATTAACGCCCGTCCACTGTGGCCACGTCCTCAATGTGGATTCCCTTATTTCCCTTTAAGACCCCGCTGTTCTGAATTTAAAAGCACTGGTGCTGGTACTAACCAAAGTAACACACACCTATCAGGGTTCTGTACTGGGGACACATCTTTTAATCTATTTATAAATGTTAGAAGGGGGCATTGAGAGCAAGATCTCTGTGTTGCTGATGACACTAAACTATGCAGAGCTTTGAAAACTCCCAATGATGTGCAAGTGCTGCAAGCAGACCTAGATAGTTATCAAAATGGGCAGCAGAATGGCAGATGAGATTCAATGTTGTAAATGTAAGGTGATGCATGGGATTTAATAATCTGTAATGGAAAAAGATTTGGGGGTTCTGGTAGATAGCAGACTTAGCTGTAGCAAACAATGCCAGGTAGCAACAGCTAGAGCTAGCAAGATATTGTCTTGTATAAAGAGAGGAATAGATTCAGAGAGAAAAATATTATTCTCCCTCTTTACAAGGCACTGGCAAGGCCTCATTTGGAATATGCGGTGCAGTTTTGGAATCCCTAATACAAAAGGGACATCTTGGAAGTGGAAGCAGTTTAGAGAAGGGCAACTAAATAAAGGGAATGGAGGGGCTTAAATATGCTATGTACTTTATTTATTTGTCTGGTATGGAATAGTACTTAATATATTTGCCAAGGTATGGCTAGTTCTTTATATTTTTTTCTAGGTATGTTATAGCACTTTATATGTTTGGTCAGTAATGGTTAAAGCACTTTATATGTTTGTCTGGGTATGGTATAGTAATTATATGTTTCTCTATGTATGGTATAGTACTTTAATGTTTGTCTAGGTATGGTATAGCACTTTATATGTTTGTCTAGGTATGGTATAGTACTTTATATGTTTGTCTAGGTATGGTATAGTACTTTATATGTTTGTCTATGTATGGTATTGTACTTTATATGTTTCTCTAGGTATGGTATAGTACTTTATATATTTGTCTAGGTATGGTATACCACTTTATATATTTGTCTAGGTAATGGTATAGTACTTTGTTTGTCTAGGTATGGTTATAGACTTTATATGTTTGTCTAGGTATGGTTAGTATAGTACTTTATATGTTTGTCTAGGTAATGGTATAGTACTTTGTGTGTTAGGTATGGTATAGTACCTTTATATGTTTCTCTAGGTATGGTATAGTACTTTATTATGTTGTCTGGTAATGGTTATAGTACTTTATATGTAGTCTAGGTATGTATAGTACTTTAAGTTGTGTATGGTATAGCATTATATATTTGTCTAGGTAAGGATAGTACTTTAATATTTGTCTAGGTATGGTATAGACTTTATATATTTGTCTAGGTAATGGTATAGTACTTGTTTGTCTAGGTATGGTATAGTACTATATGTTGTCTAGGTATGGTATAGTACTTTATATGTTTGTCTAGGTAATGGTATAGTACTTTGTTTGTCTAGGTATGGTATAGTACCTTTATATGTTTCTCTAGGTATGGTATAGTACTTTATATGTTTGTCTGGGTAATGGTATAGTACTTTATATGTATGTCTAGGTATGGTATAGTACTTTATATGTTTGTCTGGTATGGTATAGCACTTTATATATTGTCTAGGTATGGTATAGCACTTTATATATTTGTCTAGGTAATGGTATAGTACTTTGTTTGTCTAGGTATGGTATAGTACTTTATATGTTTGTCTAGGTATGGTATAGTACTTTATATGTTTGTCTAGGTAATGTATAGTACTTTGTTTGTCTAGGTATGGTATAGTACCTTATATGTTTCTCTAGGTATGGTATAGTACTTATAGATGTTTGTCTGGGTAATGGTATAGTACTTTATATGTATGTCTAGGTATGGTATAGTACTTTATATGTTTGTCTAGGTATGGTATAGTACTTTATATGTTTGTCTAGGTATGGTATAGTACTTTATATGTTTGTCTAGGTAATGGTATAGTACTTTATATGTATGTCTAGGTATGGTATAGTACTTTATATGTTTGTCTAGGTATGGTATAGTACTTTATATGTTTGTCTAGGTATGGTATAGTACTTTATGTATGTCTAGGTATGGTATAGTACTTTATAGTTGTTAGGTATGGTATAGTACTTTATATGTTTGTCTAGGTATGGTATAGTACTTATATTGTTCTAGGTATGGTATAGCACTTTTATGTTTGTCTAGGTAATGGTATAGTACTTTGTTTGTCTAGGTAATGGTGTATAGTACTTATATGTTTGTCTGATGTATGTATAGTACTTTGTTTGTCAGGTAATGGTTAGTTTTATGTTTGTCTAGGTAATGGTATAGTACTTTTTGTCTAGGATGGTATAGCACTTTATATGTTTGTCTAGGTAATGGTATAGTACTTTGTTTGTCTGGGTAATGGTATAGTACTTGTTTGTCTAGGTAATGGTATAGTACTTGTTTGTCTAGGTATGGTATGTACTTTATATGTTTGTCTAGGTAATGGTATAGTACTTTGTTTGTCTAGGTATTGTATAGTACCTTATATGGTGTCTAGGTAATGGTATAGTACTTTATTTGTCTAGGTATGGTATAGTACTTTGTTTGTCTAGGTATGGTATTATATATAACCACCTTTTCATGCTAACAATTTTTTTCTAGAGTTTCATATACGTATATAGCAAAAGAAACCACACAAATGACAAACAAGAATGAAATGCTGGCAGATGCAAATTTTGTGGGTCTTTTAACATAAGCTTATGGCCACAAGTTTTATACCGCAATGCGACGCACTGGCAGACGGGATCGGTTTGTATTACATTTGCGGTGCAATTTCACCAGGGAGCTATAGTGGCTCCTAAGTATTGTTCTAAGTATATATTAGTATATATTTTAGATGTAGCATTTCATTTTACCTGGATTTCTATTTACAGGATGGAATCTATTCTGCAACTTATCTCTGGAAGATCACAAGATCAAATTTATTAAGTGCTCCTGGAAGCCACATTTTTCCTTCCATTGCCAGTAATGGATTATACTGTCTATTTAACATGGTAAGTCCACGATGTAAGTTGACAATGCAGTATCCTAGACATCCAACCTCTCCTTAATGTTCAGGACGTCTCCCTGATATCAATAGCAGACCCCTAACTCCCTGATATTATATACAATCATTTTTTTAGGAGAGCACAAAAAGTCCAGATCTTATTGGAAGAGAGAAAATGACAGAAACACACATGTAATGGCAATGTGAGTCTGTCTCTTTCCTTCTACAGAGATAAGCTTTGGGTCATCAGCACTCTTGCTCTATGCAAGGAAAAAAAGAGGTACTACAGAGTGAGTACTAGAGAAAGTACTAGAGAAAGTGCTAGAGAGTGTATAGACTAGAGAGAGTACCAAAAAGAGTTCCAGGGAGTACTAGAGAGATACTAGAGAGATTGCTAGATAGAGTTCTAGAGTGAGTACTAGAGAGTGTGTTCTAGAGAGAGTACAAAGGAAGTTTTTAGACAATGTACCGAGAGTGTACCCGAGGGTACCAAAGATTGTACTAGAGAAAGTACTAGAGTACCAGAGAGAGCACTAGAAGAGCACTAGAGTAGGCAAAGTACTAGAGAGAATACCCAGAGAGCTGTTAGAAAATGCTCCACAGGCTAACTTACTAACTTCTACACATGTTATTAGTGATGTTTACCTGTGTCAAACTGCAGGCTGGATCCACTTCTTTACAGTCTGACACTGAGGAAAAGCTTTGTTCTCACTTAACTGACAAATGTAAATTTCTGTCCTCCATCTCATATCCACACCCTGTGTCTGCCTGTCACATTGTAATGTTATTGCAGGTCCCCAGAATGTTCTGCTGAATGTTAATACATATTATGTCTTTTAAAGGGATGTTAAAAAAAGCTGCCAAGAGTGCGCTACAAATTCTACTGATGTTCAGATAAAAGACGCTTATCTGTTCCAAAATGTTAAAGCGAAGTTTGGGTCTACAATGGTTTATGCACCAAAACCTTTTCTATAATTACTAAAGGTAACTGTTTGTTTAATGTCAATTTTTATAGTTAGTTTTCCTTTTTTTCAAGACAACAAATACACTACAAGTAGGGGAAGAGTGCACTGCTACTTAACAATGACCTCGTGATACGCTGAACTACAGTGGTCAAACAGAGGTAAACTAACTAGTACCCATAAGAAGCAACGTACTAAGGACATCAGAAGTACCCCACACATTGGTCAAAATACTCAGGGTGTTTATTTTGGTTCACAATACCATAATACAGTTAATACCCCTATAACCTAAATGGTTATGCCCCCCTGCAACAGGGTTTTGTCAGGATCTTGCGATCATTGATACATTCCCCATGACATTCTAGCAATAACCTTACTTATACAAAATAATTATATTTCCACATGGATGTTAAGATCCATGTTAAGCTCTTTCTTATTGAGAGCTGAGTGTCCAGTTTTCTGTGGCTCTATATGGATTGTACTTTTGTATCTGTGTGTGGGGGACCAATCCATGGCACTATGGTCAGTTGGCTGGAAAATTCTTCTGTACCCAGCCTAAAGGGCCTTCCATTAAAAGTAAAGATCCCCTCCACCATAGATACAAAAGTACGATCCCGGCTCGCAGCGAACGCTTGTCGGGACAAATAATGTGTACACAGCTTAGAGTTGAATTAAGACTGTTACCTAGTGATTATAATTGGACATGCTGTATATATTGATGTTAGGATGCATTTTGTAGAGATTGTATAGGGGTATTTATGGTATTTATGCACCAGCACTTAACGCCCATGACTTTTTTGACCTAATTTTGTAAGTGTACATGTGGGGGTTCTTTTGATGTCTTTAGTGACGTTGCTTCTTCTTAAGGGTTCAAGACACATATGCTGTGAAACTACACTAACAGGCCGATGCAGAACTGGAAAAGTTGTGTCTTACCTGACTGGGATCTCGCCAGATTTACTGCATTGCAGTATCCCGGTCAGGTAGGAAACAACTTTTCCTGTTCTGCATTTGGTCAATATGCCACTATAGTAATAGGCATTAAGATTACCACAGAATTGTTGCGCTAATCTTGACTCAGCCATTATTACTTTGGCTACACCACTCAATTTTCAAAAGGAGTTCAAACCCAATGCTAATCCCATATACATCGGTAAACATGGGTTTTGGACTAATTTCTGACAAAAACTGTCTGTATTGCATTGGCCCCTAAGTACCTACAGTAATGCCCCTGTATTTAATACAATTTCAACTGGAAGTAAAGCTTGCCATATATATTGCCAATATTACATAATCCCTTCAGGTCTGTGGTATTTGCCTTATATCGGCCTTCATAAAATTATTCCATTGTACCCGGTACAATAGCACATGGAAGTCTCCTTGTAGAGGCAGTAAATATATTGAGACAAAATATACTTAAAGGGACTTATGTACCAAGAAGTGAACAGTTTACCAGCATCAAATCCCTGCAGTTATATAACATCTAATTGGTCGCTACATTTATTTTTAACCCTTTACATAATTATAAATGAGACATTCATTGGTGATATTCAGTCTAAAGGAAACATTGAATTATGCTGCAAGACCAAGTGTACATTGTCTAGCATAAAAGCAAATGTCTGGTGAATAACATCCTTCCACAGCCCTTTGTCTGCAGCTCATTATTTTATAGGGACCTGCAGGAGGGTTTGGGTAATAATACTGTTATTAATATTACAATTTTCTTCTCTTCCTCGTTTTGCAGAAATTTGCAAACGCCAAACATTATTAGAAGTGAACACTCATTAGATATGCTCAGATTTACATTAGATAAAGCTGAGAAGTCAGATATCGAGAAAACAAACTCTACAACATGGCACCATGTGAGTACACATATCCATTTAACAGTATTTTATTTTATGAATTATCATTTTATGTAACATAGCAATTGAGCTTGAATAAAGACATACGTCCATCAAGTCCAACCTTTCACTCCTTCCTGACTTGAAACCGCAATTGGAAAGTATCCCTGATCAACGCAAACTACGTTATGTATTAATACCAGTAATTCTCAATATATATAGTATCCCTGTACCAACCAGAACTACAGTATATGTATTAATACCAGTAATTCTCAATATTATATAGTATCCCTGGATCAACCAGAACTACAGTATATGTATTAATACCAGTAATTCTCAATATTATATAACCTGTACCAACCAGAACTACAGTATATGTATTAATACCAGTATTCTCAAATTATATAGTATCCTGTACCAACCAGAACTACAGTATATGTATTAAACCAGTAATTCTCAATATTATATAGTATCCCTGGATCAACCAGAATAAAGTATATGTATTAATACCAGTAATTCTCAATATTATATAGTATCCCTGTACAACCAGAACTACAGTATATGTATTAATACCAGTAATTCTCAATATTATATAGTATCCCTGTACCAACCAGAACTACAGTATGTATAATACCCGTAATTCTCAATATTATATAGTATCCCTGGATCAACCAGAACTACAGTATATGTATTAATACCAGTAATTCCAATATTATATGGTATCCCTGTACCAACCAGAACTACAGTATATGTATTAATACCAGTAATTCTCAATATTATATAGTATCCCTGTACCAACCAGAACTATAGATATGTATTAATACCAGTAATTCTCAATTTATATAGTATCCCTTACAACCAGAACTACAGTATATGTATTAATACCAGTAATTCTCAATATATAATTATCCCTGTACCAACCAGAATTACAGTATATGTATTAATACCAGTAATTCTCAATATTATTAGTATCCCTGTACCAACCAGAACTACAGTATATGTATTTATACCAGTAATTCTCAATATATATATGTATCCTGTACAACCAGAACTACAGTATAGTATTAATACCAGTAATTCTCAATATTATATAGTATCCCCGTACCAACCAGAACTACAGTATATGTATTAATATCAGTAATACTCAATATTATAAAGTATCCCTGTACCAACCAGACTACAGTATAGTATTAATACCAGTAATTCTAATATTATATAGTATCCCCGTCCACCAGAAATACAGTAAATGTATTAATACCATTAATTCTCAATATTATATAGTGTCCCTGTACCAACCAGAACTACAGTATATGTATTAATACCAGTAATTCTCAATATTTTTTAGTTTTAGAAAGTTATCCTAAAGATATTAATGAATTTGCCATTACATTGCTGGAAAACCTTTCCTAACCTGAAGATGAAACTTCTTTTCTTCCAATCTTTAAGGATGTCCAGTGTCCTCTGATATGACCTATTCAGGAACAATGCACCAGAGAGTTTAGTATGGCCCTAGTATATTTGATAAAGTGATCAATCCCCATGCAAACATCACATCTCTAATGTAAAAGCATACACTGTCAATCTCGCATTGTGCTTTTATAGTGACATATCTACAACTGTGCTTTTATTGTGACATATCTATAACTGCGCTTTTATTATGAATGACAATATCTATAACGTGTGCTTTATTGTGACTACCTTATAACTGCGCTCTTTATTGTACATATCGATAACTATGCTTTTATTGTGACATATCTATAACTGTGCTTTATTGTGACATATCGATAACTGTGCTTTTATTGTGACATATTATAACTGTGTTTTATTGTGACATACCTATAACTGTGCTTTATAGTGACATATCTAATAATCGGCACTTTTATTGTGACATATCTATAATGCGCACTTTTATTGTCGACATATCTATAACTGCCTTTTATTGCGACATGTCTATAACTGCCCTTTTATTGCGACATATCTATAACTGCACTTTGCACTTTATGTGACATATCTATAACTGCGCTTTATTGTGCATATTATATACTGTGCTTTTTATTGTGACATACTATAACTGTGCTTTATGTGACATATCTACAACTGTGTCTTTTATTGTGACATGTAACATAAAAGCGCAGTTATAAAGATTGTCACAATAAAAGGCGTCAGTTATAGATAGTCACAATAAAAGTGCAAAGTGCAATTATAGATATGTCGCTATAAAAGTGCAGTTATAGATATGTCGCAATAAAAGTGCAGTTATGATATGTCACAATAAAAGCGCAGTTTTAGATATGTCACAATAAAAGCACACAGTTATAGATATGTCACAATAAAAGTGCAAAGTGCAGTTGTAGATATGTCACAATAAAAGTGCAGTTATAGATATGTCACAATAAAACACTCACCTACACCTCAGGATCGTTCACCTCTGCCGTGGTCGTTTCCCTGTACTTAAAGTATAGGAAGTCGGCCACGAGTCAGCGACTAATGGAACATAGTAACATAGTAATTGAGTAATTAAGACATACGTCCATCAAGTCCAAACTATTCACTTTTTTTTAAACCATTCCAGAGGAAGGCGAAAAACCCAGCTAAAAAAGGGGGGTAAGAATTGCTTCCTGACTCCAAACGGCAATCGGAAAGTATCTGGATCAAGATCTACATTATATTATTAATACCAGTAATTCTCAATATATATATAGTATCCGTACCAACCGAACTACAGTATATGTATTAATACCAGTAATTCTCAATATTATATAGTATCCCTGTACCAACCAGAACTACAGTATATGTATAATACCAGTAATTCTCAATATTATATAGTATCCCTGTACCAACCAGAACTACAGTATATGTATTAATACCAGTAATTCTCAATATTATATAGTATCCCTGTACCAACCAGAACTACAGTATATGTATTATAATAGCAGTAATTCTCAATATTATATAGTATCCCCGACCAACCAGATACTAGTCATATATGTATTATAGCAGTAATTCTCAATATTATATAGTATCCCGTACCAACCAGAACTACAGTATATGTATTTAGCAGTAATTCTCAATATTATATAGTATCCCCGACCAACCAGAACTACACTATATGTATTAATACTAGTAATTCTCAATATTATATAGTATCCCTGTACCAACCAGAACTACAGTATATGTATTAATACCAGTATTTCTCAACATTATATAATATACTCGTACCAACCAACAGAACTACAGTATATGTATTAATATCAGTAATTCTCAATATTATATAGTATCCCCGTACCAACCAGAACTACACTATATGCATTAATACTATAATTCTCAATATTATATAGTATCCTCGCTACCAACCAGAACTACAGTATATGTATTAATACCAGTATTTCTCAACATTATATAATATACTCGTACCAACCAGAACTACAGTATATGTATTAATACCAGTAATTCTCAATATTTTTTAGTTTTAGAAACTTATCAGGCTATTTTTTAGCTATTCAATGAACTTGCCATTATCACATCGGCTGGAAGACAGTTCCATGGTGCCTTACCAGTGCCTTGTAAAGAGGAGAATAATGTTTTTCTCTATTGAATCTATTACTCTCTTTATACAAGACAATATCTGCTAGCTCTAGCTGTTGGTGTCTGGCATTGTTGCTACAGCTAAGTCTGTTATCTACCAGAACCCCCAAATCTTTTTTCCATTACAGATTCACTTAACACATAGTTATTTATGGTGTAGGTGGCACAGGGATTATTAAATCCCAAATGCATCACCTTACATTTATCAACATTGAATCTCATCTGCCATTCTGCTGCCCATTTTGAAATCTATCTAGGTCTGCTGCAGCACTTGCACATCATTTGAAGTTTCCAAAGCTCTGCATAGTTTAGTGTCATCAGCTAACACAGAGACCTTGTACTTCCCCATAAAAAAACAATTAAATTGTTCTGGCATGATCTATTTCTCGTAAATCCATGCTGACTACTACTAATAAGATAGCTCTGGAGACAAAGTCAAGGATATGATCCTGTAATAACGTTTCCAGCACCTTCCCTATCACTGATGTTAGGCTTACAGGTCTATAGTTACCAGGATGGAACGACTACCTTTTTGGTATTACATTGGTATTTTCCAATCCGCGCACATCCCAGACCAAAGTGAATCTGAAAAGATGAGAAACAGTGGTCTAGATAGAACTGAATTAAGCTCTTTTAAAATTTGGGGATGCAATCCATCTGGTCCTGGGGCTTTATTGATATTTACTTTGTCTAATTCTTTCCGTACCATATCTACGTCAGCCAACGTGAATACTCCTCATTTCTCCCTGCATATTATTACAATCCCTGCTGTAAGGACGAGGATTCTCTATAGTGAAAACCGATGTAAAAAAACAGCTTAGCAGATTAGCCTTTTGGGCATTTTCTTCAACCATCTCAGCCCCATTGTTTAATGGTCCCACATTCTCAGTCCTCATCTTTTTATCATTTATATACTTAAAAAACATTGTGGGGTTGGAACTTGCTTTGTTCAGCAATCGGTATTTCATTTTCTATTTAGCTATTTAATTGCTTTCTTGCACTCTTTATTACAGCTTTATATTCCCTGTAAGACTTTTCTGTTCCCTCTGATTTCAAAATTTTAAAAGCCTTTTTCTTTTTTTCCATTCCCCTTTTTACCTGAGCATTAAGCCATGCAGGAGTGGACCTAATTTTTTTACACCTGTTCCCTAAAGGTACAAATTTAGAAATGTATAGTTTAATATCCCTTTAAAAGTGGCCCACATCTGCTCAGTATCTTACCTAGAAGAATTCCCCCCGTCTATGAGCAGGAGTGATTCCTTTAACAACATAAAATTAGCTTTCCTAAAGTTAAAAGTTTTTGTAACCCAGTACAACTTTGTTTTTGCCCTATATTAAATGACACTATATCATGGTCACTTATATCATGGTCACTATTCCCTAATTTGCAGTCCTGAGTGTTCTCCCTGTGTCTTTACATAGGGAGAAGAAGGCTTTGGACTGTGTGTAAAGGGATCTTTAGAAAATGACAGATAGCATCTGCAGATTCCGCCTGTCATCTTTTGAAGATCTTTTTGTGTGTACCAGCTTTAGCTGGTGTATCTGCAATCTGCTTGTCTGGACTTCTATACTCCTTTGTGTACTGTTATTCTGCAGGTGGGAACTGCTGGTCCTGTTTGGAGCTTCACAAGTAAGTGTGTGTGTGTGTGTGTGTGTTGATATTTTTCTTCAAAAATTGGTCACCTGCAGGAGAACATGTCTGGCAGGTGGCCAGAAACACTCAAAACTAAAGTTTACAAGGCAACTTTCAAGATTACTGTTCTGCCCACTAAACAAGAGGAGTTACTTCCTGCCAGTTCTGCCAGTGCATTAAACTATGCAGGTAACCTGCTTTGTTCATATAGATGTCCTTGAACCACTTTGTACATATATTTTCAAATGTCCTTTTTTGCTTTTGTTGTCTTTCTTCAACAATTCCAATATCTGATGGTTCTATATGTAATCCAGGCAGCAGAACCCTCTCAACCCTATCAAAGTTTCTGTTATATCATCTCAAGGCTCTGATCAATCTCATTAAGGGCAAGGCCCCACTAGGCATAGTGTGCACTATCCTGCCCATGCACTGCGTTTCCTTTGATGTAACCCTATCGCATACATGTGATGGGCACCAAAAATGGTGATCTCATGCGCTGGAAACGGGGTGGGGATAGTGGGACCATCCCCATCCATTCTAGGTGTGCGTTGAACGCTGCTAACACACAGCGCACTCCAAAACGGCCTAGAGGCCTAGCCATACTACTGATACTGATGGATGTATCTGCTTCTTGAGATATTCAGATCAATGTTTTCTTCAAAACAAACAGGGGCTAACTACCAGGGGAGTAGACCCTGCAACGGGGGGGGGATTCAGTGGAGACCCATCTTCTTATTTATCCTATGACAGATATGGCCTCCCTCCAGAAAACCACTGTGGATGAAGCAGGATTAGGGGAACCATACATAGTTTTGATGGGAGGCCCAGTGATTCCTAGTTACGTCACTGAACCCGACTATTAGACGGATGCAGATATATCTACTGGGTCCACCTGGTAGTAGCACATTCTCCCTTTAATAATATAAGCACAGTATTATAGACTAATCAGGGATTCTCAAACGGTGTCCCTCCAGATGTTTAAAAACTACAACTCCCAGCATTCACTCACTACGAGGAAAGTTATGGAATGCTGGGAATTGTAGTTTTTTTTTAACATCTGGAGCCCCCCCCGTTTGAGAATCCCTGGACTAGATAACAGTTTCTTACTTATTTTCTGCATAGTAATTCATAATTCACCTCTCAAAAACAAATGTGCAAAAAAAAACCCACGCTGTGGTGTCTTTAATTCTCAGGCAGCTGTGAAATGGATATGTAATAAGGCATTTCTTAAAGAACAATCTTCTTTCCTGTTTCATGTTAATGTGGGAGGAGGTTAATTAGCTAGAAACTCTATTCCATTGCTGGACAAGTGCCAGTTGACTCAAGTTCACACTCTGCACAGCTACAAGACATTGCTATTTCTGTAGTGCTGATTGCAGGACTGATTCCACAGTGACCCCGTCAGGTATCTGATAATGAAGCACAGTGTGTAACCAATCTTGCCATCTCAATAAACCACTTTTTACCACAGTATAAACGGTATGAGGAATGCTGAGAACCACATGGTAATCTTGCTTAACCGCATGTAAACAGATATACAGATCTGTACAAAATGCATAATAGATGATAATGTGTTATATCTGAGATACACTGTGTAAATATAGAAAGCCTGTTCATTTGTGTTAGGGATAGATTAAGTGTCTACCAGGTGCAGGGATGTTTCTAGACCTTTTGGCACTGAGCCAAACATTTTAAAGCCACCCTGTATCTTCCTGCGCAAAACAAAAAAGTGAACATGGCTTGTGGATGGTGGTGTGACTGTGGAGGTGGGTGTGGTGGGGTAAACAGACATCCCACCCTGCAAAACTCATTTCATGGAGGTACCCATGCATTTTAGGGAGGATACCCACCCCTAAAGCCCCACCCCAAGATCCATGCATACAGATCCCACATGTATACAATCAGACAAACAGTATACAACAAGTCATGTCGCCATTAAGTTTCTGTCACTTGTCAACCTCTAAAAACTTCTGGTATCATTGTGCTCCTCACTCTAATTGAAAACAACACATTTAGGGAGATTCTGTATAATTTCAGGGAGTCATGGAGCTGCCATTATACAGGGAGACTCCCTGAACTTCAGGGAGGTGGGATGCCTGGGTAAATAACACTGATTAGTGAACTGGAGGGCTGACTTGACACTGGCTGGTGAACTGGAGGGGCAGACATGACACTGGCTGGTGAACTAAGGGTTGGTCTAACAGGGGCCGCATAACCCTCCATCCCTCCAGTTCAGCAGACCTGTAAGTTCAGCCCTCCAGTTCAGCAGACGCGCTGTTAGGTCAGCCCTCCGTTCAGTAGACACTGTAGGTCATCCTCCAGTTCACTAGCCACTGTTAGGTCGGCCCTCCAGTTCACCAGCCACTGTTAGGTTAGCCATCCAGTTCACTAGCACTGTCATGTAAGCCAAAGTTTGCAGACACTTAGGCTGGGTACACACAGCAGATATTTTCGCCGACGACCAATCCACGGCATTTCTTTGGTGGCCGAAAATATCTGCTGGTGTGGGGCAGCTGGCTATAAAACAAATTATAGAGCCAGTCAAATATATAATTGACAGCTTACGATATTTTAGATAAAATAAAGGTATAAATTATAATATTGTGGATGAATTATGTTTTAATAATTTTGTGTATGTGTGTGCAAGGTGAGAGCCCCATGACCTTTCTTTGTCTTAGAATATATAAGTGGCTCAGGGCCACATCTACCATTGGCAGAGTGAGGCATTTGTCTCAGCAGCACCCCGGCACTGAAGAGAAAGGCGGAAACCGCAGCACAGAGTGTAGAAAAAAATGTTCCTTGACCAGTCAAGAAATTAAAAAAAAGAATTTCCCTAGTACAGATATGATGTTGTTAAAATCCTTTAATATGGTTAGGTTAGCTTTGATATTGTTGTTAGACTGGCTAGGTTAGTTAGGCCCTGCTGAAAGAGTCTACATTGACATGGTGGCAGGCTTACAAATCTTTTGGCTAAAATATCTTAGACTACAGAAAGTATGGCTTTGTATTGTATTGTAACATTTTGTACCAACATGTAAGCACAGGCTATAAAATAAGTTAATCTGATTTTAGCACAAAAACCTGAAAGAAGCAATTGGTAGTGATATGGTAGTAACATGGCAACACAAGCTGTTTGAGAAAGGGATGCAGTATTATTTATAGTAATTTACATTATTGAATATTGACTGTCTGAGGAACTGTTTAAAATACCTATGTGATAGGAGGATAAAAATCATAAACTTTAGCCATGCCCATCCACAAAGCACAACCCATTCTAATATGGCGGCGGCGCACAAAAGGCAGCAATAAGTTTGGTTCAGGCATATAAAACCCTAGAAGTGCTCTGTTCATGACGTAAAATCTGTTAACTTCCTGGCCCTCTGAGCGAACATGGAGTCTGTTCTGGTGAGAGGAAGTGGCTCAGATATTTTCAAAGTTCTTTTCATTTTCCCATAGTTTATTTAATGTATCAGGGTTAGACTAATTTCTGGTTCCGCCTGATATCATCCTCCGCTTCATGCCGAAGTTCGGATAATTCCCCTGTCTTGTCTTTCCTCACTTCTGGTAATGCCTGAGATGTGGTTGCCGGATTTTTAGACTGATTCTTAGTCATGACAGCCACTGTGAACATCATTTTCTCAGATTTGGACAAAGAGTCCATCATATTTTTTACTGAGGATAATAACTGTTCTTTGAACTGAGCATTGTTTGTTTTTGATTCAGCACATTCCATGCAAAGCTTCTTTCCTCTTATTGCAGGTTGATCACACATGCAGCTTCCCCCTGGAACTTTTGTGAAGGTAATAGTGATGTTCATCTTCCTCCCTGTGTCTGGATGAGGTGCTGCAAGAGATATTGAATTATGTTAGTATGCAAAAGTATGCCTCTCTTGGATAATGCTCACCACTTGTGTGTCTATGATCACTCATGAACCTGTAAACTGTGTCACAAAGAACTCACAGACACATGTAAGACTTCTGCTAACAATGTTCACAGTTATCAGACAGCAGCAATCCAGTAACTCACCACTTCCTAGAATCTGGAAGACAGCAGCCGAATTGCAACAATTGCGTGCTTCCCTAAATGGTCGGAGAGATGACGTCATCCGTTCATGCACGTATACGTCAGAGACTCGCGAGAATGCGGTCCTGGTCAGCTGCGAAGTAAAGGCTAGGTACTGTTGCTCCACATATCACGTGAGCGCTTAATATGGCTACAACCCCAGGGAGAGACATAGAGACCCGGGAATCGGAATGTGGATGAGCAGCTTTTTGTCATCAACGAGGACAGAAAAAAAGGAAGGGAGAGTAGTGCATTTTATATCAGCTGAAGACTCCTCCTGTCAATCACAAGGTGAGGGGAATTAACCCTATAGTAACCACTGCCGATGCAGGACCAGGGGAAAGGACATCTTTGAAATGGAAGGGTTCAGAGAAGGGCAACTAAATTAATGAGGGATTGGGGGAGCTTGAATATAAAGACAGATTGGAGTTACAATTATGTACGCTAGAGAAAAGGTGCTTGCGTGGGGATATGATTACCTGTGATAAAATACATTAACGGGCATACAATAAACATCTGGGGCATTGTTCACCAATAGAGCGGTCAGAGGACACATGGACATCCCTTATGAAACAAAAAACAAAAAATGCTTTTTCCTGTGAGAACAGTAAAGCTGTGGAAACTGTCTTCCGGATGCGTTGTTATGCAAGTTCATTGACAGTTTAAAAAAAAAGCTGGATAGTTTCTGCAAACAAGGAATGTTGCAAGTTACTGGTATTGATACATAAAGTAGAGTTGATCAGGGAAATTTCCGATTGCCACTTGAAATCAGGAAGGAATTTTTTCTCCTTCATAATCTGGTGTTTTTTGCCTTCCTCGGATCAACAGTTAGGCAGGAAATGTGGGTATTGCTTATGGTTGATAGGTGGACTGGATGACAATGTCTTTATTCAACCTCAAACTATACTATACTATTGTACACGAATAGGTCATCAGGCACATGGCATCCTTTAAGGTTTGAAGAAAAGAAGTTTCATCTTCAGGTTAGGAAAGGTTTCTTTACATGAGAGCAGTTAAACTGTGAACTGTCTTCCAGCAGGTGTGGTAATAGCAAGTTCATGAATAGCTTTAAAGGGCATCTATACCGAAAATAGTTATTTTAATTGACCATAACTGCAAACTATGGTTCCCAACCACCACTGTATCGTTTTTTTGATGATCTGCCCCCTATTTCTTTAGATATCCATTCTAAATCTTCTTATATTTCAGCTGTCAATCAAGTTCCTTGATCTCAAAAACTATTCTTCTGTGAGTAGTTTTACTGTAGCTGGAATGGTGACAGAGTTTGACAGTTGGAATGCTGTATGCTGTGTGCAGGCTTGACAGTTGGTTTGTGGGGAAAAAAGTCAGGTTGGATGGAAGTGGGAGTGGTTACAAGAGGGAGGGGGATACTGCTCCTAAACAAAATGTGTGCTAGATTGAAGTCATGCAGCAACACACACAATCAGAATACGTTCTAACTACATGTTGTTTAATTATAGTAAAGATGAGGCAAAGTCATTTTTTCAGTATAGTGTCCTTTAAGGGCCATATTCAGTAAGACCTATAGGCTTTTGTAATTTTAAAACTGTGATCGTAATTGTATGACCGTGATCATATAATTTTATAACTAAGATTGCTAGGTTTTTAAAAAGCTGTTTTAAAATTTTTAATCTAAGTTTAGGTAGGGTGTGTGTGTGTGTGTGGAGGGGGTGCCTTACATTTTATTTTTGTGTATGGGGGGTGGAGATACCCTTTAATGGCAATACTGTTGGAAAATACCTGTGATATAACTTCTTACAGAATAAAGTTTCATGATGACACAAGGTGGCAAGCTTAAAAGGATCAATGGGTAACAAATGTATATCTTGATATACTTGCACCAAAACACACACACACAAAAAACACGGTAAATCGCGTATCTTTTTTTGCAGTGTTATTTTGTGCTCAAGTAGTGGGAACTCATCAATATTCCCTCATCATCTTATATTGAAAATTCTCCATGTTTTCAAGACTACATGTTCTTAGTGTTTTGATTGGCCAGTCTAGACCCTGTCATATTATTTTTTAAGCCTCATCATGGGGCGCAACCCGTATGCAAGTGTGTATGCACGGCCGTTTTGGCTGATAATCGTGCCCTGTATGGGCACTTTGCTGGCCAAAGTGGCCGTGCATTGAGGCTCGTTACCCGTTCTGGCAGGCTGATCATCCAACAATCCCCGACTGCACAGCATTTCCACCAACAAAGTGCCCATAACACCACGTGCCATACTAGCATACACATAGTGCATTGAGGTGTCGGCCCTCGTGACGCACGTGTGTGATGCACCTTATATAATATGAACTTAATGTATTTATATACTATTTCAGGATTCTGCTAACATTGGGGCAAACAAATGTTCTCTAATTATTACCACTAGATGTCAGTAAATGATTTCATCTTCCAAAAACTGCCGATTATGATGTGATAAATGAAATGGTTTAAAATACAAAAAACTTTGTGTGGAACGGTGGATAAATACATTTTTTGGTGTTGTGTGTATTAAAACACCTTACCATATACTGTATTACTGTATTGTTTTATTATGGGGACCAAAACTTTGATTATACTGTAGGGGCAACCAAAGCATGCTGGAGTTGTAGTTTGCAAACCTCTGGAGTGCATGGTATAGTTGGTTACTGGATTCATTTTCTAATCACTTTTAAAGGGGAACTGTGGTCTGCAAACAAGTTGCAAAAAGAGCCCAAGTATAGGAAATGACTGACCAGAAAATTAATGGGTGGGAGGCTGACATGTGACATCCTAAGGCTTCTCGCACATCACGTGCCGCAGCGAGCACAGCCTCAGACTCCCTCAGTGTGTGAGGGAGCAGGAAGTCCCTCCCCTCTCTGCTGTGTGAGAGTGCTTCAGCTGCAGAGAGGGTAAGGGAATCTACAGCCCTGCTTCTCCACTATGTGAAAACAGAGTGAGAACCTCTGCCTGAAAAGCTGTTTCCACAGAGTTTTCAGGGGGGGAGGGGTTGTCAGAGTGGCCCACAGCAACTGAGAGCAGGTGGGGCCACGCACCCATGGGTGGGTGGGGCCATGCCACCCGTGGGGGCAGGGCCAGGCACCCACGGGTGGGCAGGGCCACATGGGGGTAAGGGAATGGGCCAAGGGGGACCTGCAACTGGAGGGACCATGGGGTCCATGAGTTGAGGGACAGGTGGGCCTACAAAGTTGGGAGGAGACACTAGGGGCCAGATGTACTGACAGGTTTCAGACAGGAGCAGGTAAGGCATACCATGGAATGTTATACAGGTGAACACCTGGCATATGCTGCTGCCAAACTGTGCTTTTATTGTGACATATCTATAACTGCGCTTTTATTATGACATATCTATAACTGTGCTTTTATTGTGACATACCTATAACTGCGCTTTTATTGTGACATATCGATAACTATGCTTTTATTGTGACATATCTATAACTGTGCTTTTATTGTGACATATCTATAACTGTGCTTTTATTGTGACATACCTATAACTGTGCTTTTATAGTGACATATCTAAAACTGCGCTTTTATTGTGACATATCTATAACTGCACTTTTATTGCGACATATCTATAACTGCACTTTTATTGCGACATGTCTAACTGCCCTTTTATTGCGACATATCTATAACTGCACTTTGCACTTTTATTGTGACATATCTATAACTGCGCTTTTATTGTGACATATATAACTGTGCTTTATTGTGACATACCTATAACTGTGCTTTTATAGTGACATATCTACAACTGTGCTTTTATTGTGACATGTAACAATAAAAGCGCAGTATAGATATGTCACAATAAAAAGCGCAGTAGTTATAGATATGTCACAATAAAAGTGCAAAGTGCAATTATAGATATGTCGCTATAAAAGTGCAGTTATAGATATGTCGCAATAAAAGTGCAGTTATAGATATGTCACAATAAAAGCGCAGTTTTAGATATGTCACAATAAAAGCACAGTTATAGATATGTCACAATAAAAGTGCAAAGTGCAGTTGTAGATATGTCACAATAAAAGTGCAGTTATAGATATGTCACAATAAAACACTCACCATCTACCTCAGGATCGTTCACCTCTGCCGTGGTCGTTTCCCTGTACTTAAAGTATAGGAAGTCGGCCACGAGTCAGCGACTAATGGAACATAGTAACATAGTAATTGAGTAATTAAGACATACGTCCATCAAGTCCAAACTATTCACTTTTTTTTAAACCATCCAGAGGAAGGCGAAAAACCCAGTAAAAAAGGGGGGTAAGAATTGCTTCCTGACTCCAAACGGCAATCGGAAAGTATCCCTGGATCAACCGATCATTACATTATATTTATTAATACCAGTAATTCTCCATATTATATAGATCCCCGATACCAACCAGAACTAAAGTATATGTATTAATACCAGTAATTCTCAATATTATATAGTATCCCTGTACCAACCAGAACTACAGTATATGTATTATACCAGTAATTTTCCATATTATATAGTATCCCTGTACCAACCAGAACTAAAGTATATGTATTAATACCAGTAATTCTCAATATTATATAGTATCCCCGTACCAACCAGAACTACAGTATATGTATTA
The DNA here is from genome assembly GCA_019447015.1 of Hymenochirus boettgeri. Classification (NCBI taxonomy): domain Eukaryota; kingdom Metazoa; phylum Chordata; class Amphibia; order Anura; family Pipidae; genus Hymenochirus; species Hymenochirus boettgeri. The sequence continues at coordinate 363,326,353 of CM033469.1, read as the reverse complement.
ATAGCAGTATCTCAATATTAATAGTATCCCCGTACCAACCAGAACTACAGTATATGTATTAATAGCAGTAATTCTCAATATTATATAGTATCCCCGTACCAACCAGAACTACAGATATGTATTTATAGCAGTAATTCTCAATATTATATAGTATCCCCGTACCAACCAGAAATACACTATATGTATTAATACTAGTAATTCTCAATATTATATAGTATCCTGTACCAACCAGAACTAAGTATATGTTTAATACCAGTATTTCTCAAACATTATAATATACTCGTACCAACCAGAACTACAGTATAGTATTAATATCAGTAATTCTCAATATTATATAGTACCCCGTACCAACCAGAACTACACTATATGCATTAATACTAGTAATTCTCAATATTATATAGTATCCCTGTACCAACCAGAACTACAGTATATGTATAATACCAGTATTTTCAACATTAATAATATACTCGTACCAACCAGAACTACAGTATATGTATTAATACCAGTAATTCTCAATATTTTTTAGTTTTAGAAACTTATCCAGGCTATTTTTTTAAGCTATTCAATGAACTTGCCATTATCACATCGGCTGGAAGACAGTTCCATGTTCCTACCAGTGCCTTGTAAAGAGGGAGATAATGTTTTTCTCTATTGAATCTATTACTCTCTTTATACAAGACAAATATCTTGCTAGCTCTAGCTGTTGGTGTCTGGCATTGTTTGCTACAGCTAAGTCTGTATCTACCAGAACCCCCAAATCTTTTTCCATTACAGATTCACTTAACACATAGTTATTTATGGTGTAGGTGGCACAGGGATTATAAATCCCAAATGATCCACTTACATTTATCAAACTTGAATTCATCTGCCATTCTGCTGCCCATTTTGTAACATCTAGGGCTGCTTGCAGCACTTGCACATCATTGTAAGTTTCCAAAGCTCTGCATAGTTTAGTGTCATCAGCTAACACAGAGACCTGTACTTCCCCATAAAAAAACAATTAAATTTGTCTTGGCATGATCTATTTCTCGTAAATCCATGCTGACTACTACTAATAAGATAAGCTCTGGAGACAAAGTCAAGGATATGATCTGTAATAACGTTTCCAGCACCTTCCCATCACTGATGTTAGGCTTACAGGTCTATAGTTACCAGGAGGGGAACGACTACCTTTTTGGTATTACATTGGTATTTTTCCAATCCAGCAGCACATCCCCAGACCAAAGTGAATCTGAAAAGATGAGAAACAGTGGTCTAGATAGAACTGAATAAGTCTTTTAAAAATTGGGGATGCAATCCATCTGGTCCTGGGGCTTTATTGATATTTACTTTGTTAATTCTTTCCGTCCATATCCTACGTCAGCAACGTGAATACTCCTCATTTCTCCCTGCCTATTATACAATCCTGCTGTAAGGACGAGGATTCTCTATAGTGAAAACCGATGTAAAAAAACAGCTTGCAGATTAGCCTTTTGGGCATTTTCTTCAACCATCTCAGCCCCATTGTTTAATGGTCCCACATTCTCAGTCCTCATCTTTTTATCATTTATATACTTAAAAAACATTGTGGGGTTGGACTTGCTTTGTTCAGCAATCGGTATTCATTTTCTATTTTAGCTAATTTAATTGCTTTCTTGCACTTTATTACAGCTTTAATTCCCCGTAAGACTTTCTGTTCCCTCTGATTTCAAAATTTTAAAAGCCTTTTCTTTTTTTCCATTCCCCTTTTTACCTGAGCATTAAGCATAGCAGGAGTGGACCTAATTTTTTTACACCTGTTCCCTAAAGTACAAATTTGAAATGAATAGTTTAATATCCCTTTAAAAGTGGTCCACATCTGCTCAGTATCTTTACCTAGAAAGAATTCCCCCCAGTCTATGAGCAGGAGTGATTCCTTTAACAACATAAAATTAGCTTTCCTAAAGTTAAAAGTTTTTGTTAACCCAGTACACATTTAGTTTTTTGCAACCTATATTAAATGACACTATCATGGTCACTTATATATGGTCACTATTCCCTAATTTGCAGTCTGAGTGTTCTCCCTGTGCTTTACATAGGGAGAAGAAGGCTTTGGACTGGGTGTAAAGGGATCTTTAGAAAATGACAGATAGCATCTTGCAGATTCCGCCTGTCATCTTTTGAAGATCTTTTTTGTGTGTACCCAGCTTTAGCTGGTGTATCTGCAATCTGCTTGTCTGGACTTCTATACTCCTTTGTGTACTGTTATTCTGCAGGTGGGAAACTGCTGGTCCTGTTTGGAGTTACAAAGTAAGTGTGTGTGTGTGTGTGTGTGTTGATATTTTTTCTTCAAAAATTGGTCACCTGCAGGAGAACATGTTGGCAGGTGGCCAGAAACACTCCAAACTAAAGTTTACAAAGGCAACTTTCAAGATTACGTGTCTGCCACTAAACAAGTTAGGAGTTACTTCCTGCCAGTTCGCCAGTGCATTAAACTATGCAGGTAACCTTTGTTCATATAGATGTCCTTGAACCACTTTGTACATATATTTGTCAAATGTCCTTTTTTGCTTTTGTTGGCTTTCTTCAACAATTCCAATATCTGATGGTTCTATATGTAATCCAGGGCAGCAGAACCCTCTCAACCCTATCAAAAGTTTCTGTTATATCATCTCAAGGCTCTGATCAATCTCATTAAGGGCAAGGCCCACTAGGCATAGTGTGCACTATCCTGCCATGCAATGCGATTCCTTTGATGTAACCCTATCGCATGACATGTGATGGGCACCAAAAATGGTGATCTCATGCGCTGGGAAACGGGGTGGGGATAGTGGGACCATCCCCATCCATTCTATGGTGTGCGTTGAACGCTGCGCTAACACAGGCACTCCAAAACGGCCTAGAGGGGCCTAGCCCATACTAATGATACTGATGGATGTATTGCTTCTTGAGATATTCAGATCAATGTGTTCTTCAAAACAAACAGGGGCGTAACTACCAGGGAGTAGACCCTGCAACGGGGGGGGGAGTGCAGTGGGACCATCTTCTTATTTATCCTAGACAGATATGGCCTCCCTCCAGAAAACCACTGTGGATGAAGCAGGATTAGGGGAACCATCATGTTTTGATGGGAGGCCAGTGATTCCTAGTTACGTCACTGAACCCAGACTATTGACGGAGCAGATATATCTACTGGGTCCACCTGTAGTAGTAGCACATTCTCCCTTTATAATATAAGCACAGTATTATAGACTAGATCAGGGATTCTCAAACGGTGTCCCTCCAGATGTTTAAAAACTACAACTCCCCGCATTACTCACTACAGAGGAAAGTTATGGAATGCGGGAATTGTAGTTTTTTTTAACATCTGGAGCCCCCCGTTTGAGAATCCCTGGACTAGATAACAGTTTCTTACCTTATTCTTGCATAGTAATTCATAACACCTCTCAAAAAACAAATGTGCAAAAAAAACCCACGCTGTGGTGTCTTAATCTACAGGCAGCTGTGAAATGGATATGTAATAAGGCATTTCTTAAAGAAAAATCTTCTTTCCTGTTTCATGTTAATGTGGGGGAGGTTAATTAGCTAGAAACTCCTATTCCATGTGGACAAGTGCACAGTTGACAAGTTACACCTCTGCACAGCTACAAAGACATTGCTATTTCTGTAGTGCTGATTGCAGGGACTGATTCCACAGTGACCCCTGCAGGTATCTGATAATGAAGCACAGTGTTGTAACCAATCTTGCCATCTCAATAAACCACTTTTACCACAGTATAAACGGTTAGAGGAATGCTGAAGAACATGGTAATCTTGCTTGAACCGCATGTAAACAGGATATCAAGATCTGTACAAAATGCAATTAATAGCTGATAATGTGTTATATCTGGATACACTGGTGAATATAGAAAGCCTGTTCATTTGTGTTAGGGATAGATTAAGGTGTCTACCAGGTGCAGGGATGTTTCTAGACCTTTTGGCACCTGAGCCAAACATTTTAAAGCCACCCTGTATCTTCCTGGCCAAAACAAAAAAAGTGAACATGGCTGTGGGAGGTGGGTGTGTGACATGGGGGTGGGTGTGGGGGTAAACAGACATCCCACCCTGCCAAAACTCATTTCATGGGGGTACCCATGCATTTTGGGAGGATACCCACCCCTAAAGCCCCACCCAAGATCCATGCATACAGATCCACAATGTATACAATCAGCAAACAGTATACAACAAGTCATGTCGCATTAAGTTTCTGTCACTTGTCAACCTCTAAAACTTCTGGTATCATGTGTGCTCCCTCACTCTAATTGAAAACAACACATTTCAGGGAGATCTGTATAATTTCAGGGAGTCATGGAGCTGCCATTAATATCAGGGAGACTCGAACTTCAGGGAGAGGTGGGATGCCTGGGTAAATAACACTGATTAGTGAACTGGAGGGCTGACTTGACACTGGTGGTGAACTGGAGGGCAGACATGACAATGGCTGGTGAACAGAGGGTTGGTCTAACAGGGGCCGCTAAACCCTCCATCCCTCCAGTTCAGCAGACAATGTAAGTTCAGCCCTCCAGTTCAGAGACGCTGTTAGGTCAGCCCTCTGTTCAGTAGACAATGTTAGGTCATCCCTCCAGTTCACTAGCCACTGTTAGGTCGGCCTCCCAGTTCACCAGCCACTGTTAGGTAGCCATCCAGTTCACTAGACACTGTCATGTAAGCCCTAAAGTTTTGCAGACACTTTAGGCTGGGTACACACCAGCAGATATTTTCGGCCGACCGACCAATCCACGGCATTTTCATTTGGTTGGCCGAAAATATCTGCTGGTGTGGGGCAGCTGGCTATAAAACAAATTATGAGCCAGTCAAATATATAATTGACAGCTTACGATATTTTAGATAAAATAAAGGTATAAAGTATAATATGGGGATGATATTATGTTTATATAATATTTTGTGTAGTGTGTGCAAGGTGAGAGCCCCATGACCTTCTTTGTCTTAGAATATATAAGTGGGCTCAGGGCCACATTAATTTGGCAAGAGTGAGGCATTTGTCTCAGGCAGCACCCGGCACTGAAGAAGAAAGGCGGCCACAGGCAGTTGTAGAAAAAAAATGTTCCTTGACCAGTCAAGAAATTAAAAAAAAGAATTTTCCCTAGTAAAAGATATGATGTTGTTAAAATCCTTTAATATGGTTAGGTTAGCTTTGATAAGTTTGTTAGACTGGCTAGGTTAGTTAGGCCTGCTGAAAGAGTCTACATTGACATGGTGGCAGGCTTACAAATCTTTTGGCTAAAATATCTTAGACTACAGAAAGTATGGCATTTGTAATGTATTGTAACAGTGTTACCAACATGTAAAGCACAGGCTATAAAATAAGTTAATCTGATTTTAGCAACAAAAACCTGAAAGAAGCAATATGGTAGTGATATGGTAGTAACATGGCAACACAAGCTGTTTGAGAAAGGGATGCAGTATCTATTTATAGTAATTTACATTATTGAATATGATGTCTGGGAACTGTAAATACCTATGTGAAGGAGGATTAAAATCATAAAACTTTAGCCATGCCCATCCACAAAGCCACACCCATTCTAATATGGCGGCGGCGCACAAAAAGGCAAGCAATAAAGTTTGGCTCAGGCAGTAAAAACCCCTAGGAAGTGCCTCTGTTCATGGACGTAAAATCTGTTAACTTCCTGGCCCCTCTGAGCGAACATGAGGTCTGTTCTGGTGAGAGGAAGTGGCTCAGATATTTTCAAAGTTCTTTTCATTTTCCCAAAAGTTTATTTAATGTATCAGGGGTTAGACTAATTTCTGGTTCCGCCTGATCATCCTCCGCTTCATGCCGAAGTTCGGATAATTCCCTGTCTTGTCTTTCCTCACTTCTGGTAATGCCTGAGATGTGGTTGCCGGATATTTTTGACTGATTCTTAGTCATGACAGACCACTTGAACATCATTTCTCAGAATTGGACAAAGAGTCCATCATATTTTTACTGAGGATAATAACGCTGTCTTTGAACTGAGCATTGTTTGTTTTTGATTCAGCACATTCCATGCAAAGCTTCTTTCCTCTTATTGCAGGTTGATCACACATGCAGCATTCCTCCTGGAACTTTTGTGAAGGTAATAGTGATGTTCATCTTCCCTGTGTCTGGATGAGGATCTGGCAAGAGATATTGAATTATGTTAGTATGCAAAAGTATGCCTCTCTTGGGATAATGCTCACCACTGTGTGTCTTATGATCACTCATGGCACCTGTAAAACGTGTCACAAAGAACTCACAGACACATGTAAGACTTCTGCTAACAATGTACTCACAGTATCAGACAGCAGCAATCCAGTAACTACCGCACTTCCTTCAGTAACATCTGGAAGACAGCAGCCGAATTGCACGAATTGCGTGCTTCCCTAAATGGTGTGGAGAGATGACGTCATCCGTCCATGCACGTATACGTCAGAGACTCGCGAGAATGCGGTCCTGGGCAGCTCGGAAGTAAAGGCTGAGGTTACTGTTGCTCCACATATCACGTGAGCGTTAATATGGCTACAACCCAGGGAGAGACATAGAGACCCGGGAATCGGAATGTGGATGAGCAGCTTTTTGTCATCACGAGGACAGAAGAAGAAAAAAGGAAGGGGAGGAGTAGCTTTTATATCAGCTGAAGACATCCTCCTGTCATCACAAGGTGAGGGGAATTAACCCTATAGTAAACCACTGCCATGCAGGACCAGGGGAAAAGGACATCTTTGAAATGGAAAGGGTTCAGAGAAGGGCAACTAAATTAATAAGGGGATTGGGGGAGCTTGAATATAAAGACAGATTGGAGTTACAATTATGTACGCTAGAGAAAAGGTGCTTGCGTGGGGATATGATTACCGTGTATAAATACATTAACGGGCATACAATAAACTATCTGGGGCATTGTTCACCAATAGAGCAGGTCAGAGGACACATGGACATCCCTTATGAAACAAAAAACAAAAAATGCTTTTTCCCGTGTGAAACAGTAAAGCTGTGGATGGGAACTGTCTTCCGGTGGACGTTGTTATGGCAAGTTCATTGGACAGTTTAAAAAAAAAGTGGATGAGTTTCTGCAAACAAGGAATGTTGCAAGTTACTGGTATTGATACATAAAGTAGAGTTGATCCAGGGAAATTTCCGATTGCCACTTGAAATCAGGAAGGAATTTTTTTCCTTCATAAATCTGGTGTTTTTTTTGCCTTCCTCTGGATCAACAGTTAGGAGGCAGGAAATGTGGGTATTGCTATATGGGTTGGACTGGATGGACAATGTCTTTATTCAACCTCAAACTATACTACTATTGTACACGAATAGGTCATATCAGGACACATGGACATCCTTAAGGTTTGAAGAAAAGAAGTTTCATCTTCAGGTTAGGAAAGGTTTCTTTACAGTGAGAGCAGTTAAAAGTTGAACGTCTTCCAGCAGGTGTGGTAAAGCAAGTTCATTGAAAGCTTTAAAGGGCATCTATACCGAAAATAGGGTATTTTAAATTGACCATAACTGCAAACTATGGTTCCCAACCACACGTATCGTTTTTTTGATGATCTGCCCTATTTTCTTTAGATATACATTCTAAATCTTCTATATTCAGCTGTCAATCAAGTTCCTTGATTCAAAAACTATTCTTCTGTGAGTAGTTTTACTGTAGCTGGAATGGTGACAGAGTTTGACAGTTGGAATGCTGTATGTGTGTGCCGGCTTGACAGTTGGTTTGTGGGGAAAAAAGTCAGGTTGGATGGAAGTGGGAGTGGTTACCAGAGGGAGGGGGAATACTGCTCCTAAACAAAATTGGTGCTAGATTGAAGTCATGCAGCACACACACAAATCAGAATACGTTCTAACTACATGTGTTTAATTATAGATAAAGATGAGGCAAAGTCATTTTTTCAGTATAGTGCCCTTTAGGGCCATATTCGTAAGACCTATAGGCTTTTGTAATTTTAAAACTGTGATCGTAATTGTATGACCGTGATATAATAATTATAACAAGATTGCTAGGTTTTTAAAAAGCTGTTAAAATTTTTAATCTAAGCGTTTAGGGTAGGGGTGTGTGTGTGTGTGTGGAGGGGGGGTGCCTTATTTTATTTTTGTGTATGGGGTGGAGGGATACCCTTTAATGGCAATACTGTTGGAAAATACCTGTGATATAAACTTCTTACAGAAAAAGTTCATGAGTGACACAAGGTGGCAGAAGCTTAAAAGGATCAATGGGTAAACAAAATGAATACTTGATATACTTGAACCCAAACAACACAAACACAAAAAACACGGTAAATCGCAGTATCTTTTTTTAGCAGGTTATTTTGTGCTCAGAGTAGTGGGAACTCATCAATATTCCCTCTATCATCTTTATTGAAAATTCTCCATGTTTTCAAGACTACATGTTCTTAGTGTTTTGATTGGCCAGTCTAGACCCTGTCATAATTTTTAAGCTCCATCATGGGGGCCAACACGCTATGCAAGATGTGTATGCACGGCCGTTGGCTGATAATCGTGGCCCTGTATGGGCACTTGCTGGCCAAAGTGCCTTTTATTGTGACATACCTATAACTGTGCTTTTATAGTGACATATCTAAAACTGCGCTTTTATTGTGACATATCTATAACTGCTCGCGGGGGTGAATTTTAGATATCACCAGATCCAACAACGCATCTGTCAAGTAGGAACGTTCTACCATCTGTGAAAGAAAAATGCCTCATATAGGAAATTTAGAACTTTATACCTGGTGGGCAGTTCCCTTACTCCAATCTACAGTATGTCAGGGAAGTTAAAATCCCCCATAACCAAAACATGCCCCATTCCAGCAGCCTTCGCCAACTGCATATGGAGATTCATTTCCACCTCCTCCCCGGATTTGGCGGTTTTAAAACATATCCTAACAAAATTATTACCCACCTTCTTGCTTCCTGTACACAGCTCTACCCATATTGTTTCTGCCATATCGTTTATACCCCCATCTATTCATCTTTTAGATTTGGCTTCAATTCCTGTTTAACATACATACATACTCCCCCTCCTTTCTATTAACTCTGTGATGTCTAAATAAGGAGTATCCTTCAATATTACTGTCCAGTCGTGTGAATCATTTAGCCACGTTTCTGCTATACCGATCACATAATACCTTTCCAATTTGAACTTAAACAGTATCTTATTTATTAACGAACAATATTAATAAAGCATTGCAATTAGCACAATAGAGGTGAAATAGCATTGCAATATATCACATAAACACTCACAAACCAGAGGGATCAGAAACAGCATAAATAACAATCGCTTGTTAGTTCCATCCCTGCTCTCAGGTCACTGTAGTAGAATCCTCTACCCCTATACATGGCACTATGTCCCTATTCTTGCGTGGTATACCTAGGAGTCTAGTCCTACTAAATATCCTTGTTGACGTCAGGCTGTTCACTAGCTACCTACTCCTATCTATCACTCCTGGAGTGATCTATAACAATCTAATTCACATTAACTGGGCTTAATGTATCTAGGTCCCCTGGGCTCTTCCCCTATCCTCTGGAGAAACTCCAAGAAGTAGAACGAGGCTGAGCATTGGTTGCTTTCCCTTTTATACTTTACACAGCAGCTCACTGGCAAAATCCTGCCAGAACAAAAGATTAAGGTAACTAGTTTACCAGTTACCTACACAAGAAATAAGTAAAATACATATGTTCCTTAAAAAAATCGATGTGGCACTAATGTCAAACTATGCTTTCTCTAGATTGCAATCTGAGAAAAGAAATATCTCATGTTAGTGTATATAGAGTGAATCGTCAGATTAAATGTTCTTTTCTTAGTAATGGAGTCAATACTCAAATGCAGAGAGATTAAGGGGGAGATGGAGTACTCACTTGGGCTAGGCCACACTGAATCGCTTTTAAGCGTGATCCGATCGTGATTTTAAAAGTGCCACATAGTGTAGCCAGTTGTTTGGCCACACTAGTGCTTAGAGAGCACTGCATGCGTAAATTGCAGTACACGCGTCCACTTTTTTTGCGCAATCGAGGGTTTTGATTGCGAACCAATGTGCTTGTACGTCGGGAACCCAAATGTGAGCGTTCACGTGCGCTTTGTGATGGTACAGTGTGGCCTCAGCCTTAGCGTGAGTTACTGCATGGTGGGAACAAGGCAGGTAAGGAGCACGGAGGTAAGGCACCATTGAAATATGTTAGTTTTCACACTCAAAGTAGTGCAAAGGAACTGGAAATACGCCACTGGAAGTAGCTGAATGTTTCTGTAAAAAATGCACCACGGTTGAAAACATGTGCCTTGATGTACGTTTTGTGCATTATTTGTACTCCTATTGACTTGTATTACAGTGCGCTAGAGTGTGGTGAAACGGTGTGATGCGTGTGTTGTAAAAAAAGAATTAACTTGTAATGAACAAAAGCGCTTAGGGGACATAGTATTCGTGATTGTTAATTATAAGGAGGGTTCAGGTGCAGATCGCAAACGGACATGGAAATGGGAGCAATTTGCACAGCGCAATAAACGCTCCTAGTGAGGCTGAGCCCTAGAGCAAAAATCAAATGACACTAATTAAAACCATGGAAATATAAACTGTATAGGCAATCTTCTCATATCCTCCTTAGCATTCTCTATAAACCAAACCCAAACCATTATTTATGGGTCTGCACTGTCAACCCTTGATTTTTTTTGACTTGATCCTACTTGATCAGTAATTCCTTCTTAATCTGCAGCATTTACTACAATAAAACCTATATTATAGATGGAACACAACCTCCACTCCCTCTTACATATTTTTATGATCTTTATCCTTCTTATCTTTAATCTAAACCGTGTGGGCTTTTGAATTTGAACTGCAGTATCTGATATGATAAGGAGTGTCCCATTTGGTTCAGTATCTTTACCTAGGAAAACCTTAACCCTATCTGTGGTAAAAATGTGCAAAGTTTGTGAAACCAAATGCTAAGAACAGGAAATGACTGTGGAATAATGATTACCCTGCAAAAGGCCACAATGAAACTGAACGTGATCTGCAAAGCCACAAAACCTTTATCAGGTTCAAATGAGGCAGGCAGTAGGTGTACTGAGCGAACCGCAACCAAATATACCACTAAAGACCCACAGTAAGAGAGACAAAAACACTATTCATTTTCATACAGTAGCCCTAGTATATAGTGTTTATTATGTGGTTTACACCACCTGGTATGATTTGAACTGCAGCTCTGTTAACGGTGGACAATAGGGAATAAAACACCCCCACCCGAATTAACGTACCCAAGGAAGTGCTGGGTCCTCACCCCTGGGTTTACCCTGCGTTAACTGAACAAAGTTATCTCACTTGCTTTGTGCGCTGCATTGATTCATCCCCTCAGCCTGGAGCCAGACCACAAGTCAGTCTTCCTATTGGTCAGGACTTGTATTGAAATGGAAGTGTGGTCGCACATAGTTAAAATATATAGCTTCATTCAGCTAAAGCAGGCTAAACCCTGGGGTGAGGACCTAGCACTTAAAGGACATGTCCAGCCTAAATAAACTTTGCATATAAATGTTCACCACCCCCCCAAACCTAGGTTTCACATATCCATCATCTACCAAAGATGCCCCTGAAGTGATTTACCTAACCCCGTCTCTAGCCTCCTCTGCAGCTGACAGCCCCTCTACTTCCTGATGCGGCTGTCAGTTAAGGTGCAACACGGTGTCAGCCCAATTGCCTGACAGCCATGACCATTATTTAGGCTGGACATGCCCTTTAAGGTCCTCACCTTGGGTACAAGTGACACTAGTAGGGGAGGAAAAGGGCTGATTTGAGTACATTTGTCTTTAAATAATGTGTCTACTACTAAAATTATATAGATAAATATAGAAATTCTCGTGAACTGTATTTACAGAAATGTTCCCTCTAAGCTGTGCACATGCAACAAAGCAGTATTTGCATATCTAACCTTTCATTTTATAAAACAGTTCGGTAACTTCAGTGGGGTTTGCAGATCTAATAACGATTAATCAAGCCATACTCTTCCTAGGAGGCCTGTATACATCCCAAATGCCAGGGACGGGCCTACAGATTCTGGATGCAATACTGTGTCATTAAGTTAAATTCCCCTCCTCGTGCGCTGGATAACATTTGAAGGGTAACTGTTGTCTCCAAGCAAGTGTCCTCTTTTAAAAGAAACTAAGGGCTAGGCCACATGCTGCGTTTTTTTTGCGATTGCGATTGCGCTTGGATTTTTCAAAATTATTGAAAACGCGGCAACGCAAAAAAACGCGCGTTTTTCGATGCGATTGCGATTGCGTTTTGCGTTCTGCATTTTTAATCGCAATCGCATGCGTTTTCCTATACTTATTGAAGAAATCGCAATCGCAAACGCAACGAAAATCGCACATGAAATCGCATGCTATTGCGTTTGCGTTTGCGTTTCAGTGTGGCCTAGCCCTAATACCTTTAAAACAGCTTAGGATGATGTCTCTAGCTTTCTAGATCCTAAGTTATGGCTTGTAAAATTACACTTTCTTATCTATCCTGGTGTTTCTTATCTATCCTGGAGTCTGTGACAGTGACAGTCATGTGATTTGTTGAGTAAAAGCCCCATCCCCAAAAAATTTATCTTTTCTAAAGCTAATTACAGACCTACAAAACATTCGCTGGCTTTCCTCTACATTAGGGAGAGAAAAAAAATATTTCAGGCTTGTGGCTAGCATTAATTTTATAAGTTTAAAATTTAAAATTTTATTTAGAAGTTTGCGTACGGGACTTGCAGACATCCCACCTGCCGTTTGAGGCTTCCGGACAGGGTGGATGGAAGAGGGGCAATGTCACAACAGGGGAAGGAGTTAGCCATTTAAGTGTTGGGGCGAGGTGTAGGCGTTCGGGCGCATGACAGGGGTATTCCGGGGGCGTGTGTGTACTGGACATTGGGGGGCATTTTATATATACTGGTCAATGTGTGGACTGGACATTGGAGACATTTTATATATACTGGTCAATGTGTGGACTGGACATTGGAGACATTTTATATATACTGGTCAATGTGTGGACTGGACATTGGAGACATTTATATATTACTGGTCAGTGTGTGTGCTGGACTTTGGGGACATTTTATACATACAGGTCAGGTGTGTGTACTGGACATTGGGGGCATTTATATATACAGGAGGTCAGTGTGTGGACTGGACATTGGGAGCGTTTTATATTTACAGGTCAGTGTGTTCTGCTGCACATGCCATTTTAAATATATAGGTCAGTGTGCACTGGATATTGGGGCATTTTATATATACTTGGCACATTTGTATACTGGACATTGGGGACATTTTATATATACTGGACAATGTGTGGACTGGACAATGGGGGCATTTTATATATAGTGGGCAATATACTGGTCAGTGTGTGGACTGGAAATTGGGGGCATTTTATATATACTGGTCAATGTGTGTACTGGACATTCGGGGCATTTTATTATACTGGTCAGTATGCGTACAGGACATTGGGGACATTTATATATTACAGGTCAGTGTGTGTTTCTGGAAATGGCATCTCATATATACAGGTCAGTGTGTGCTGTTGGAAATTACACTTTGTATATAGAGGGTAGAGCAAATTAGGTGTTATTGTATATGTGTGTGCAAAATGTGTCTGTTTAATACATGTTCTAGTCTGTGTGTAACGCATCAGTGCATGTTAGGGCCCCCCCCCCAGAAATGTACCCAATATGGGGCCCAGAAAAGCCTGATGGCGGCGCTGTATGTTGGTAAGAAACACAGTGAAGTAGCAAGAGGTTGTGTGAATTCCAATACCCAGCCTGTCAGACCATCAGAGAACTTGGAAACATCAGGTCTCACCCCTGGGAATAAAGCAAATTTGAGAATATTGACAGGTTGGTCAAGGTGGTGGTGTAACTAGGAATCACTGGGCCCCCTGCAAAAACTATGATGGGGCCCTATGCGTGCTTCATCCACAGTGGTTTTCTGAGAGGAGGTTCTATTGCAATAGGAAAAACTAAGAATTTGGGGCTCCCCTTGGCTCCCAGGCCCCCCTGCTCCCCTGGTAGATACACCGCTGCAAACAGGCCAACTTATAGAAGGATGCCCTCTGCCCCAATAGTTGGTGTAGACCTCGGATCACTGACCTGGGCGGGGAAGGATCGGAATTTAACTAGGAATATACAGTAACTGTATTCATCTGTAAATTCCATGAACCCTGGAGCATTAGAGAACAGTGACTGCCTTCAACTCTCTGCACATTATACATGAAGAAAGTGTTTCAGGGAGATTCAATAAAGCCCTTATCATTTAAAATGGTGCTAATTTTGCCCCAACCAATAAGAACTTATGTAACATATTGAAAGCTTACATTTGATTGGTTGGGGCAAAATTAGCATCATTTAAACGATAAGAACTTTTATTGAATAACCCCCATTGTATATTGGAAAAAAACAGATCATTTTTCTCAGCACAATTATACACATACAGGTAGATTCAATAAAGTTTCTATTTGTTTAAAATGGTGATAATTTTGCCCCAACCAATCAGATCTTATTTAACATTTGAAAGCTAACATTGATTGGTTGGGGCAAAGTGTAGCACCCTTCTAACGATAAGAACTTTTATTGAATAACCCTGATAGAGAAGTAAGTAATAAAACCAGAAGCATATTATACAATAAAAACAAATGCAGTGTACATGTAAATGACTTCTACATTGAGAAGATGGTTTTGCTGCTTATAGAATAAAACATAGAAAAGCTCAATGTAATAAACTGAAAGAAAAGGAGAAGCCAAATGCGAACAGGAAGTCATATCGCTTTGAGGGACACAAATAACACAATTAGCACCTCTCCTTCCTGTTCTACCTAAGCTTATTCACATCTCTGCCATGCTGTTTCCCTTATGCGGTACTTGCATTTTATTTGTAATTGTAAACATGTCATTTCTCAGTTTCCCATGAAACAGTGACATTTATAGTCTTTGACATTTCACCTTCCATTGTATTTAAACATTTTATTGGCAAAAATTTCAGTTTTGGAAAACTCTCCATTCATTTCTGGTTTTAAAGGATAACAAAACACAAAGGAACTAAAAAGCTTGGTCCTCACACCTGGGGGTACCCTCTGGTCTAGCCCTGCCCCCTTCCCTGCCGTGTGTGTTGCCAGTGTGTTGTTTTGTACCTCATCCCTTGTAAATTTGATGTTTTTTGATGTGTTCTGTGAAGACTTGTAATTCCTTCTGGTAGATTTAACCCAGGTGTCATCCACATATCTAAATCAGTTGCTGGGTACTATGCCCTTGAAGGTATTAAGCGCCGTGTGTTTCTACTTCCTCCATTAAAGGTTTGATACGATTAGTGAAACGGATAGCACATAAGTCCAGTAGGGAACACAAGATCTGTTCTTGGTAAAGGTGCTGTCTTGGCCTAGCCAAGACACCTTACCCTGGGCAGTTTCGATAAAACTCTTAGCCTCAATGCAATCAATGCCTTGCCGCAGAAGGACCCTAACACCTGGCTGTCATATGCTAAATGGGACTTTCCAGGGTATTTATAACCAACAGATTCTTGTACAAGTCATTGAATTGAGAGATCCAGTCGGATGACAAGCGAAACATCTTCAAGAACTAATTCCAGTTGATCTAATGAATATAACAGATATACTGACCTGGATGAATGTTTTTTTAAAGGGCATGTCCACCCCGAAATTTAACTTTTGATATGTGGTAGGGCATGCTCCCCCAGCCCAACCGCATTAAATAATTGTTAGAAAGTCCCCGATTCTTACTTACCTGCCTCTCTCCTCCGCTGCAGTGTTCAGGCCCTCGCTTGCATGGAATTGAAAGCCGGGGGCGGGGCCGGCAGCGCGTCCGTGATTGGGTGAGAGGCAGGGAGGGCTGCACTGAGACATGCCTCAACCTTGATGAGGTTGAGGAAGTCTCAGGCACAGCATGAGTCACACACTGCTCTACACAGCAGTTTCCTGGACTTTGGAGGGGCACAGCAGGGGAACTATTTTGAGCAGGAATGTAAGGTAAGGATTGTTTTAAACACTTGATGTGGCCAGTAAGGGGTTAATTTTAGTTTGGGGGTGGACATGCCCTTTTAAAGGAAAGGTAATGTACATAGACAGCTAAACTATACAGATCCAACCGATATCTCAATGGAAGAAATTAAATAGTTACCTTGTGCATCAAGATATATATATAGGAAATGGGACATGGTGCACTTATTATTTTAAACCCCCTAATACACTAATTCAGACAGTAAATGGATTATCTATAGACTGCTAGTAGGCGTGACCTGCTGTACCTGCAGTAGCTTAGCATGTAAAACACATTGGTAAGGGACCACACTGTGTGATACTGGAATGCTGGGAAATAAAACACAAAACCCATGTTAGTAAGGTAATTTCCCAGCACCCACATTAAACTGAAAGGTGAGACACAGATAACTGCTTAATATTAGGTGCTCTGCTGTCTGATTCAGTGTTTGTTTGAGGCTTTAGTTGCCCTTAACGCCAGCAGCCAGGGATATTAGGTGACACAAAGCGTGTGAAACCTGTTACTACCACTGAGTTTCATATAAAGGCAAATTGAATCTGAGTATTTGCCATTTTTCTGTCAAACAGAAGCGCTGAGCAATAAATTTGATTGGGAATCCCAAACAGCAGAAATCTGATCCAGTAAATTGACCTTGCAGGTGGAATTCCTGGCGTGTTGCTTACACAGACTCCCAGACAGCAGTCACCTCCACCGCAACCAACTGTTTGCCTCTGGGCTCTTTCTTCTTATGATATTTACCTCCCTTAATCAATTGTCACTAATTAACAATGGTTGTTTAGCTATACCTGTCTAATACAGAACCAAATTTGGTTTAAAACATCCTCCTACTTTTAATCTATAATTTGCAGGGTGGTAAGATTGAGTATTCCACACCCCCATGTACACTACAAGTCCAACACTTAAGAAGTGAAGTCCATTGCAAGTGCTCGCAGACAGCTGTCCCCCATCAGAGGTGGACCCTCATAGGCAACCGTAGGGGAAACTTCCAGTTCGGTTCGGTCTTTTAAAGAGTGGGTCGCACATGCTTACTTTATACGCGCGATCAGCTGTTTTTAAACAGACCTTTGGAGCACTGGCAAGGGGGTGTCTCAGGGGCAGTTGTGTCCCTGTTTTGTGTGATATGGTAGCAGCATCAACGACCTCCTGCACTTCCTGTCTGAAACATGTGACAGCCCTATTTGTCTCCTCCCTTTGCAGGCCCCCCTGGCTCCCTTCCCTTGCAAGCCCTCCATGGTCCCTTCAACTCATGGGGCCCGTGGCCTCTCCCCTTGCAGGCCCTCCTTGGCCCCTTCCTTTGAAGCCCTCATTGGCCCCTCCTTTGAAACCCCGCTTGGACCCTCCCACTTGCGGGCCCACTCGGAGGCTGATTCTGCCTCTGCCTGAAAAGACTGTTTCATACAGTTTTCCATAAGGAATGGGGTCTGGGGTACGAGTTGGGGAGTTGCCACGGGGCCCATGAAAGAGTGGTGCCATGGGCCTGTGAGTGAGCAGGGGCATGAGTGGAAGGGTCATGAGGAGGTTAGCACTGTAGATTCCCTTACCTTTTCACCTGGTTCCTTCACACAGAAGGGAGGGACTTCTGGGTTTCTTCACACACTGTGAAGTCTAAGGCTGTGCTCAATGGTGGAGGAGCAGCTTTTGGAATGTCATTGTCATCCTCCACACCTTAACTTTATTATCAGAGATGTCTTTATATTGGGCTGTGCAGCATGTAGAGAGGTGGTTGGTGGCTTATTTTAAAAGGTAGGAATCTAGCCTTTCATTTAAAGTCAACTTGTCTGGAGACTACAGGCCCTTTAAATGTCCCACAAGTCACTACCATACCTTTCACCAACACTGGCTGGAATTATTTTTTGGGGCATATTTACGGGTATATTTATAAAGTTGCATGGTATTGTAAATACTGCATGGTATTGTAAATACTGCATGGTATTGTAAATACTGCATGGTATTGTAATACATGAATGGTATTGTACTTTTAAGCTAACCCACGGTATTGGGGTTTTTTTATGCTGTTTTTTATATAGTAGCCAATCCATAACAATCTTTGAGCAAAAAGCAGGACATAAGAGGGCCCTGTCCATGCTTTTCCCACCCCATTCCCACCCATGCTTATCCCAATTCAGTATTTACCAAGGCTCAACTAGATCCTGGGCAGCAAGACCAGACCAGACATTGGGACAGTACCCCAGAAACAGAACTGTACAACCCCTGTATTAATTGTATAAAGCACCCATGGATTTATGTAATGATGATATAAACATAAAGACCAACCAATGATTTTCAAACATTACAATTATTGTGTTATGCTAACCTTAAACGGAATATTCCGATTTAGAAACTCCATAAATATCAGCTGGACTGGGAGATGGAATTGCTGTTCTCAAGAACATGTTATTTTATGTTTGTAATATTATTTCATTTTATTCTTAATTTTGGGTTGCTTAAATGATTATGTAAGCAAACTGTATAAAATATGAAGATTACTGTACGACTTTAAACAGAAAGATGTGTACTAAATGTAATATGACTACTATTGGGGGGAAAAAGAAGTATAAAGCACCATTGTACTAGGCAAATACTTCAGTTCAATATACTGCACAAGCAGATAGCATTGGGTGCAATAATCTAATCCAAAACATGTTAGGGAAGAGTAATATAATGCTTATTCAATATATACAGGGGCACTCATATTAAATAATGCTAATAATGATAAAAAACACATTGTTTTAGTGTAATGTAGGTGCAATTTGTGGCTTATTTATATTTAATGTTCTTCACCATCCTTTAGAGTATTTACTGTACTTTCTTTAAAACTATGGCCCGTAGTGAGTATGTTTACCTGAAACTTCACAGTTTTTACGTGCTTCAGACCTGTACGGTGAAATGAAATAAAGAATTTAACATTATGGGTTTTTATGTATTAACATTTTACACAATTTAATGAAATGATAAAAACATCATCATACAAAAGTTTCTAAAGGAGAACTATAATTTAAAACAAATTCTGTCCTTACTTAGAACCCAGAACATGCTGAGTAAAATGTGTTGTTTGCCGTGCAAGGAATTTCTTATAAGAAACACCAGTGGGGAAAAGGTTTAATCTTTACTTCTTTCCCATAACTCTCTCCCAATGGGACAGTCTTGCTCAGAACACTTAGAGGAAGGGCATGACCAAACTAATAATTCACACATGTTAGTGGTCACATGGAAAGTTATACATTGGCTATAGACCATAAAATAGATACAATTAATTTTATGCTACAAAATAAAGTAAAAAAATAAACAATAAAAGGAGAACTATAGTGAGTATAATTTTTTGGGGGAGGTTGGTCATTCCTACCTCCCAATATGTTTCGTAAGGAGTGCCAGCCTAAAGAAAAATGCTTCTGCCCGACAGGAAAGTTAAGGACTAAAGCTGGGTACACACGATGAGATATTCGGTCCGATCGACCGATAGTTCAGTATATCGGTCGATCGGACCGAAAATTATCGCATCCGAATGTGCCCATGTCCGATCGAACGTTCGTCCGAATCGGACGATCGGACAGGGTGGAAAACCTCGTCCGATCGTGCGGTCCATAGAGGACTTTATGGACCGCACGATCAGTCACGGTGACTATCGGACACGGCTGCTTTTGCGCGACACGACAGTCCTTCCTCCTGGCTAGCTACCTAGCTTAACCTGGCAGATAAAAACTGTATGTGATCCTCAACAAAACAATATATATCAATGTCCACATAGAATGTTTAGATAGAGGCATTGGTTGAATTCTACAGTATGTATGCAGCAGGAAATCAACCGAACTAAAGTGAATGAATATGGTATACGCTTCTGAAGGTTCTCAGTCATCCACGTCATGATATATCTATGGTATTCATTTAGATCAGTCTGGGGAATCGACTAGAGATTTTATCCCATTAGGAATTTTTATTTTTTTTGCTTAACATTAGGTCACCAATTTAACCTGTAATCTTAAGCCTCGTACTCACGTTCGATCACGGGTCCCGACCCACAACGCACGATATGCCCAAACGTTCGTTTCTGCTGATAACGGCCCGTGTATGGGCCCTTATTGGCCGAAACGCTGGCCGTTCAGAGATCGGCCCGGTCGGTCGGGCAACAATCCCCGGCCGAACAAAACCCCGGCCATAAAAGTATACACGGGGCGATATCGGCCGAAACAAATTTTCAGACACATCGTGCGTCGCGGGTCGGGACCTCCGATCGTATGTGTGTACGAACCTTTAGTGTGGGGTAGCTATAGTTTACAGTCATCTGATCAAATTCAGATTTTCTTACCACAAGCATAGCCAGCATAAAAGACACAAACCCTTTCCTATAATGGTTACCACCTATACCTACTGGTCAGTAGGTGGCATCTAAGGACTTTTGGGGATTCCAGCGACCTAACAATTCAATATAGTTAAAGGTTTTCCGGGTTACAGGTGCACTTTACGTTTTGCCTATATTAAATGTGATGTGATGGATCAATACCCAGGGAGAGACTCTAGCAATAAGGAAGGATGGCTTCTTAGGAGGTTACAGGATAGAAGAGGGATTACCTTGAAATGTACCGCACTTTTTAAATTCACATGCTGAAGAAACATTCTACCTGGGGGGAAAAGGCAACAGAGTGACATTAATAGCTTACATACCATCAGTCATATCCCTCACGTCAGGGGCATTCTAGGGTCTGACTCCGAGAAGAACAAGGGCACTCATGGGCACAATTTTTTTAGGCTATGCCCCCTTTCCATCCCAATAAAAGAAACACCCATCAGGTAATGATAGCCAGAGAGACACAAACGGACAAAACAGAGAGAGATATACACAACCAGATATTGATAAATAGATAGAAAGAAAGACAGAGATACACAGTGGATCCCATCATACTGATAGCAAACTGGCAATCTCATATATACTGGTAGCAAACAGGCTCCACATAAAAGTTGCCCACACTGACTAATATCTACATGTTGCCCACATTGTCCAACGACTGGTACATACAGGTTGCCCACATTGCGCACACTGGTACATGCAGGTTGCCCACACTGACTGATACATACAGGTTGTCCACACTGGTACATCAGGTTGCCCACACTGACTGGTACATACAGGTGCCCATACTGACTTGTACATAAGATTGCCACTCTGACTAGTACAAGTTGCCCACATTACCCACACCGACTAGACATACAGATTGTCCACTCTGACTAGTACATACAGTTTGCCCAACTGACTGGTACATACAGGTTGCCCACACTGACTGGTACATACAGGTTGCCCGCACTGACTAGTACATACAGGTTGCCCACACTGACTGGTATATACAGGTTGGCCACTTTCCCGGTACATACTGTACAACTTGCAAACACAGACTGGTAGTTTTTACTTACTTTTGGTGGCAGAAAATAGCGGCAGGCAGAGCAGAGAGACGGAGGATCACCACCAGTACTGTAGGTCACCTATTGGAGCTTCCCCCATCTCACCACACATTTGATTCCCTGGATGCATGCACCTCCCGCACACAATAGTTTGTGCATGTGCTCACCTCCTGTGTGTAGTAATAATAAAAATGCATGCATCAGGATACCCGAACGTGTTGTGAGGTGATGGAAACTTTTAAACCAGACTGCTGCTTTCCTCTTGGGGCACTTCATGTGAAGTAACATAAAAAAAAACATTCAGGGCACTTTCCAAAGTTCCACGGCACGTGCCCCTAATCTTTTAACGTAGCGACGCCACTGCCTGACATTAAAACCATTAACAACGGAGAGTAGCAAGAAAACCTTAGCAGTAAAAGATGTTGGTAAAGATATTAGTGTGGTTTTAGGGCAATATTTTTGAGAATGAAGTGATGCAAAGGTGATTGACTGAGATAATAACCATAGCAAGCTTTCAGAACGTTATGATTCCTTTCTTAAAGGAATTGTACAATGAAAATTTACTTTGCTTCATTGCCTCTATAAATGAATACGTGTAAGCAGCACTTACTCTGATGTGTTTTGTGTTGCTGCATGACTTCCAATACTTGTTTTTTTGCTGAAGCTCAGTCCCCCAGCCCCCTGCCAGACTATCTGACTTTCTGTGAGGGCAAGCATGCTCAGTAATCCCTATGAGGCAGCATTGGGAGAAAGAATTTCCCATCATAGAGTTCACGTACCAACAGTGAAATAAATATATTTCCAGTAATGGGAAATTTAAACAAACATTTTCCCCAGTGTAATATATATATAAGCTCAATTTAATATAAGGATTTGCAGTACGTTCGTTAGATCTTCAAATGAACTTGATGAAGGTGACAGACATGAAAATGACTTACCTGTTTTGATCCTTACAAATGATAAAATTAATAGAATGAACCACAGCTTCTTTCTATGGGGAGAAAATAGCAGAATTTCAACAAACTTATTTAGCAAATGATCATCCAAACAACAATTATTCTAATCTTTAAGGGGCAACATCCATAGATGCTATATTTAAAGGGGTAATTAGGGTGCATATTTATGAAGGGGCAAAGGGCCCTGATTAAAAAACAGCGGTAGAGGAAAATTTGTGATTCACAGGTATTATGAAGAAAGCGGCCATGTAATTGCACGACCGTGATCAATTTTACGACTGCGATCATAAATGTACGATCACAGTCATAAAATTGGTGATTGTTCAAATCTAAGTAGCGACACCGTGCCTTTAGAAATAGGGCCAAAAGGCTCTTTGGCACAAAATTTTCCTGCCCTTTTGCCAATGTTTTACATAAAGTAATTTATAAAATTGGTGACATTTAGCAGCACCAAAACATTTTGCACACTTAACCAAAACATTTTTTCACTACACCATTGCAAAATCAATGGTGAAGAATTAGCAAGGTATTAATTAATTAATAAAAATTATCAAAAAAAAAATTTTGCCAAATCCAAGGTAGTGTAAATGCAATTTCGGGCCTTTTTGACCTGGCAAAAGGTTGTTTTGTAAATCTAAGGTACAATTACATGTCTATTACTCTTTTACCATAACTGCAGAAAATTTGCATTAGTAGGTATTAGGTTAACTCATTTAACATACCTAAAATAAATGTAAACATAAAAAACATTCTTTAAACAACTATAAAACAATTAATGGGTCTGTGAAGTCCTGTGAAATTGTGGAACAAGTCCATCTATTTAGTCCCTGTTCAAAGTGTTGGTCTTAGTTCTAATTATACTGTAGGACTATCCTTTAATAAGGGAATACTGTTCATTTTCAGTAGGGCCACATAAAAACTTTATACTATCATTAGATATACATGCTACCCTTACAGTATCCACGGGTTGTACATTTGCAGAATGAAAATGCGCGCGTTTTTTTTATTATTTAAAATGTATAATGTGTAGAGTGTAATGGGCACTCCTGTGTTACTGCCTGCAATTCATTAAAGGACAATTATACTCACCTCCACTCACAATCCACATGAAGAGTACCCAGGATGAGTACCACAGTAATACTTACTTAAATTGTTTGCCAAACGGTCCGCTCCTCCACCATCCTTCTGTTACTGCAGAGTGGCAGTCTCAGGTGGGGCCAATTGAAAGATATGCTTCTCGCAGAGCTGGCTTCCCATTGGCCACCTCACTCACTGCAAACAGACATAGCATAACTGTGTTTATTGTGACATGTTTAACATGTTGAAGCATAACTGCGCTTTTATTATTGACATATCTATAATGCGCTTTTATGTGACAATCTATAACTGCGCTTTTATTGTGACATACCTATAACTGCGCTTTTATTGTGACATACCTATAACTGTGCTTTTATTGTGACATATCTATAACTTTGCTTTTATTGTGACATAGCCTATAACTGTGCTTTTATTGTGACATATCTATAACTGCTTTTATTGGGACATATCTATAACTGTGCTTTTATTGGGACATATCTATAACTGCACTTTGCACTTTTATTGTGACATATCATAACTGTTTTTATTGGACATACTATAACTGTGCTTTTATTGGGACATATCTATAACTGCTTTGCACTTTATTGTGACATATCTATAACTGTGTTTTATTGTGACATATCTATAACTGCGCTTTTATTATGACATATCTATAACTGTGCTTTATTGTGACATACCTATAACTGCGCTTTTATTGTGACATATCGATAACTATGCTTTTATTGTGACATATCTATAACTGTGCTTTTATTGTGACAACCTATAACTGTGCTTTATTGTGACATACCTATAACTGTGCTTTTATAGTGACATATCTACAACTGTGCTTTTATTGTGACATATCTATAACTGGCTTTTATTAGACATATCTATAACGTGCTTTTATTGTGACATACCTATAACTGCTTTTATTGTGACATATCGATAACTATGCTTTTATTGTGACATATCTATAACTGTGCTTTTATTGGGACATATCGATTAACTGTGCTTTATTGGACAATCTATAATTGCTTTTATTGTGACATACCTATAACTGTGCTTTTAGTGACATATCTAAAAATGGCTTTTATTGTGGACATATCTCTATAACTGCACTTTTATTGCGACATATCTATAACTGCACTTTTATTGCGACATGTCTATAACTGCCCTTTTATTGCGACATATCTATAACTGCACTTTGCACTTTTATTGTGACATATCTATAACTGCGCTTTTATTGTGACATATATATAACTGTGCTTTTATTGTGACATACCTATAACTGTGCTTTTATAGCCCCACCTCTATTTAGGCTTGGTTTCTTTATTTTCACATAAATGGCCACCTTAACACCTCTCTCGTGACTGGTTCAAGAGAGGTGTTAAGGAGGCCATTTATGTGAAAAAGACTGACATTATAAGTAGTAACCAGCATGGATTTAGGAGGAATAGATCTTGTCAAACTAACTTGCTTGGCTTTTATGAGGAAGTAATATGAAATTTAACTCTGGGGTATAGCATAGAATGTGTTATCTTGGATTTTGCAAAGGCTTTTGATACAGTCCCCATAGGGCGACTAATGAATAACTAAGGTCTGTGTTGTCTGGGGAGTCACATTTGTTCATGGATAGAAATTGGTTAAAGAAAGGATGCAGAGAGTAGTTGTTAATGGGGCTCATCATTATGGACTAAAGTGCTAAGTTGGGTGCCACAGGGTTCTGTGTTGGGGCCGCTTCTATTTAATCTATTTATAATGATTTGGAAGTGGGTATTGTCAGCAAGGTTTCTGTGTTTGCTACGCCACAAACCTTTGTCGACCATTAAAAACTTCAGAGGATGTGCAACGTTGCAAGGGGATCTAGATAATTATCACATTGGGCTGCTAAGTGCAGATGAAATTCAATGTTTGATAAATGTAAGGTGATGCATTTGGACTTAAAAAATCTTGTGCTACTTATACTATAAATGCGTCTGTGTTAAGTGAATCCCTGTTGGAAAGGGATCTTGGAGTTTTGGTGGATAACAAACTTAAAGGTAGCAAGCAGTGCCAGGCGGCAACAGCCAGAGCCAGCATGGTATTGTCTGTATAAGCGAGGTATGGATTCAAGGGGAAAATGTAATTCTCCCTCTTTACAAACATTGTAAGGCCTCATTTGGAATATGCAGTGCATTTTGGAATCCTGTGTACAAAAAGGGCATCTTTGAATGGAAAGGGTTCAGAGAAGGGCAACTAAATTAATAAGGGGATTGGGGGAGCTTGAATATGAAGAGAGACTGGAAAATTACAATTATGTACCTGGAGAAAAGGCGCTTGCATGGGGATATGATTACTGTGTATAAATACATTAACGGGCCATACAATAAACTATCTGGGGCATTGTTCACCAATAGAACATGTCAAAGGACCGAGGACATCGAAGACTTGAAGAAAAAGGTTTAGGCTTCAAGCTAGGAAAGGGTTTTTCACTGTGAGAACAGTAAGGCTATGGAACTGTCTTCCAGTGGACGTTGCAATGGCAGTTCATTGTCAGTTTAAAAAAAAGCTGGATGAGTTTCTGCAAACAAGGAATGTTGCAAGTTACTGGTATTGATACATAAAGTAGAGCTGGGAAGGGTTTGTCACTGTGAGAACGGTAAAGCTATGAACGTCTTCCAGTGGACGTTGTAATGGCAGGTTCATTGGTCAGTTTAATAAACAGCTGGATGAGTTTCTACAAACAAGGAATGTTACAAGTTACTGGGATTGATACATATAAGTGAGTTGGGAAAGGGTTTGTCACTGTGAGAACGGTAAAGCTATGGAACTGTCTTCCAGTGGACGTTGTTATGGCAGGTTCATTGGTCAGTTTAATAAAAGCTGGATGAGTTTCTACAAACAAGGAATGTTACAATACTGGGATTGATACATAAGAGAGTTGGGAAAGGTTTGTCACTGTGAGAACGGTAAAGCTATGAACGGTCTTCCAGTGGACGTTGTTATGGCAGGTTCATTGTTCAGTTTAATAAAAGCTGGATGAGTTTCTACAAACAAGAAGTTTCAAGTTAGGGTATTGATACATAAGTAGAGTTGATCCAGGGAAATTTCCGATTGCCACTTGGAGTCAGGAAGGAATTTTTTCCCCCTTCATAAATTTGGTGGTTTTTTTTTGCCTTCCTCTGGATCACGTTGCAGGAAATGAGTAATTGCTAATAGGTTGGACTGGATGGACGTATGTCTTTATTCAACCTCAAATACTATACTATACTACTATACTATTGGAGTGGCTGCCATGGAAACAGTCCATCTTTTCATCCAAGGGATTCAGCACATTTTCAGATATTAGCTTGCATTGTTTCTATGTAGTTATCAACTTTTTAAACTGCCTCCATTTTTACATTTTATATTTTTAAGAAAATATCTTAGACAAACACAGCAGTAGATTAACAGTGATTTAGGGCATTACATTATACTGAAATGTAAGTAATACCATGCCCACTGCATATCATATTGTTGATCATCTGGATAAATTGGCATTTAATGGTTGCGTTTGACTGTACAAATTTGGATTCTGATGACTCTAACTCACAAAGAAATTCTAAAGTGAAGTAACTAGATGAAGTCCGGAACTTTTCCCATTTTTTGAAAATTTTGTATTTTGGAAATTCGATTTTCAGAAATGATGAATATAAGGGCGATTTTGAGAATGTTGAACCATTAGGGGGGACTGGCCAGTAGGATGAGGGGCAAATGCCCTCCGGGCTGGTCTCCAATGAAACATTTGGGCTGCACAGAAGCATTAGTAGTTACATGCTTAAATGCACAGTGCACGACTCTAGCTCTAACATGGGCAAGGAACTCCTCCTCCTTCAGATTGTTCATCAGTCAGCCCTCCAGTTCATTAGCAGTGTTAGTCAGCACTCCAGTTCATTAGCAGTGTTAGTCAGCCCTCCAGTTCATTAGCAGTGTAAGCCAGCCCACAAGTTCATTAGCAGTGTAAGTCAGCCCACCAGTTCTTAGCATTGTAGTCAGCCCTCCGGTTCATTAGCAGTGTTATCACCCTGGTTCATTAGCAGTGTTAGTCAGCCCTCCAGTTCATTAGCAGTGTAAGCCAGCCCACAAGTTCATTAGCAGTGTAAGTCAGCCCACCAGTTCATTAGCATTGTTAGTCAGCCCTCCGGTTCATTAGCAGTGTTAGTCAGCCCTCCGGTTCATTAGCAGTGTTAGTCAGCCCTCCAGTTCATTAGCAGTGTAGTCCACCTCCAGTTCATTAGCAGTGTAGCCAGCCCACAGTTCATTCAGTGTAAGTCAGCCCCCGTTCATTAGCATTGTTAGTCAGGCCCTCCGTTTCATTAGCAGTGTTAGTCACCTCCGGTTCATTAGCATGTTTAGTCAGCCCTCCGTTCATTAGCAGTGTTAGTCAGCCCTCCAGTTTCATTAGCCATGGTTAAGTCGACCTCCATCATTAGCCATGCGTTTAGCCTCCATTTCTAGCCAGTGTCGTTAGCCCTTCAGATTGTTAGCCAGTGTAATCAGCCCTCCAGTTCATTAGCAGTGTTGTCAGTCCTCCAGTTCATTAGCATGTGTTGTCAGCCCTCCTTCATTAGCCGATGTAAGTTAGCCCTCCAGTTCATTAGCAGATTGTCAGCCCTCCATTTCATTAGCAGTGTTATCAGCCCTCCATAAATCTTGGACCAGAACTCGGGGATCCGCCATCTATAGTATTTACTTGGTATTTTTACAGGATTGGCTTAGATGTCAAATAAGGCACAGCTACATTTTGGGTCTGCAAGAAGGAGATTTTGCTTTTTTAAGCAAGGTCTCTTTTCCCAATGAATATCAGAAAAGCTACAGTATGGAAGCCTCTAGAGATCACTTGGTTCTGGAAAGCAAGTGCAACTAATGACAGGAGCTTTTTGTAATTAGGGAGGTAAACATTTTTCTCAAGCCTATCAATGTTTAGTGTAAATATAATATTTCAATAATTTGCTAAATCCTTATTTAATCAACTGATATGCTGATTAACTGTATTTCATTAACTCAGCACTGAAAGCCTTTAGTTTAATACCCACATTGTTGTATTGCATAACACCACACCCCCACATGCTGTTTTGAAACCAGTTACCAGCGTTACAATCAAAGTTTTATATTTTAATAGGAAACCCAAAAAGACTTGATGTATTTGGATCCTGTCTGCAAAAACACATGCTAGCATTCTCTTCTGGGATTTAATATTTATATATGTAGGGGAATTAAAAATACATTACAAGCAGAAAAATATTGTAGCATATTTTGCAGCATTTGGATGTGCAGATCCTCTCTGTACAAGTTAAAATTTTTTCAAAATCACCAGTGAATGAATCTGGGCAATTTGGATTCGTCCATCTCTGCTCCTGACTAGACAAAAATGCAGACAACGATTTCTCTATGTAATCAAATATTTCTCAGTTGAGTTAAAGGAATAGTGTTTTTATAATTTGGCACCCAATCAATATTATAAATCGTTTTTTTGTGATCTATACAGAAATATTTGCGATCAACAGTTCTTCATTTCAAATTGTTGTCCCTTGCATCTTTTGTTTTTTCATCACCCAAAGGTAAAAGACATCATAGAAAATCCATTATAGGCAGCATGGTGTCAGCATTATAAATGAATAAAAGGAAATTTCAGTGCTATGTTAAAAACAATAGGACTGAATTGCTGCAGGATCCATTACATGTGAGATCAATTCATTGGTCCACTGGTACAATAAATATCTAAAAGGTAAAGCAATTTAAAATGTTAGGGACCACAACAGCATTAAAAAATGCAGAACTGCAAATGGAATCTTTTGGGATTAATTTGGTTTTAAGAATTCTGCAGTGCTTACAATGTTTGTAGGTGGGCTAATCAGCATTTATTTTCTTAATATATGCTGTCAATAGCCAGTGCATGAATGAACCATTGACAGACCCTTGAATGATTTGCTTAGGGGGTTTAATGGTTATAGGGGATGAAATTATTAAGGAATATATCGCATTATGAGTATGAAACAATATCATGATGTTCCAGCCTGTGGCTACAGATTTCACCACTTTTATTGTAAGGTCTATCTTGATGCTGAAAGTGTGCTAAACAAGATAAGAAAACAGAGAATGGTTGTGTGCTACTGGCTTTATTGTTAGTGACTTTGAACTGTTATATATCAAAGGAACATTCCAATCAGCAAGTGCTGCAATTATTCAAAGAAAGGAAAGCATTGAATAGAAGATGTACTAGATTGAATTGATTGAAATAAAAAACAATTACATAGAGATATCTGAACGAAAGCCTGATTACCCTTAAGTGCATCTCCTAGGCTACAGATTAATATTAGCTCTGAATTGTGCTGGGCCTTATGGCTTTCAGAACACATGCAGAAAGAGAAAAAGGGTTGCAGGATTTTCTTTAGTAACGGGTCGCAGAGGTTGTGGGTAACATTCTGTTTGTCTGCAAGTTTATAATTAAACATTAGTTAGCATTTAATATTTATTACGATTTCATTGTATTGATAAAATGTTTTTTCTTTCTCATTGGCCAATCATGTATAAATCTACAGAATGAAGCATTTGGTTTGTATAGCAAATTCAATCTGTGAACCAGGAGAGGCACACATGCATTTCATGTAAATGTTTATCTATTGCATATGAAACTGCCCAAAAAAGAAATTAAAAAAAAAAACCTTCTTCTAACCTAAAGGAAAATTGTAATGGTCAGTTCTAAGTTCGCTTAACACAGACAGCAATGTTTTGAAATGGTAATCTTAGCTGTGGGCTATAAGACCCTCAAGGCCCAGTACAAACAGGTCAATCTTTACCCTATTTTCTAGACTAGCAATCAATAAACTGATCAGTATTCTGATGTGGTGGTGCTGCCTTTTGGCGCAACCAACTGCATGTTCTTCATATGGTGGGTGAAAATTACCAACAGGACATCTAGAGATCCAATGTATCAGGGCTTTATTGGCACTGTGTGTTGCCGCTTTTCCAAACGAGCTTGCTGCCCCGCCGAATGTTGGGTCGGCTGAGCGCTTGTTTGGACAAGTCAGTAAATTTCCCTTGGCTGTGGTATACACCTCTATAGGGGAGTCTGCCGCTGCCAAGGAACACACAGTCCCTTTATGCGATCTTTTCAAAAATCTGTACTGTGTGTACCCAGCTTAAGGCTGCAAAATGCCTGCTTACAGGTAATTTAACACTTAGTCCACTACTTACCCAGTCTACTGATCATTCAGGCTGCAATAGGCATCTGTAAATAGATGGGAAAAACGCCTACTTAGTAACATTAGTATAAGAGTTTGTGTTTTGGTTCAAGTCCACACCACTACTCTGAAGGGACACCGTTCTCCTCCTCTTGCAGCTTGAACAATTAGTGGACGGTGCCAGTAGTGAGAGTTTCTTTTTAATGTATTTTTAATTAACTACCACTTATATATAAAAACAAAATGCCAGAAACCTTCAGCATTAAATATGATGGATCTACAAAGTCCTTTTTTCCAAAAAAATCGTCAGAATCTTTGTAATTGGATTTGAAATAATTTTTAGACCTCTAACTTTTTATAGAATGTACAAACTTCCTATTTATACAGTAAGAAATCCATCCTTATATTGTCTAATTTCCCTCCATTCTCCACCTATCAATAACATAAAATTCTAAAAAATGGATAGAATTTATGGAATAGTTGCTTGGTTATTAAAATTCAAACAAGACATTCAGTCAGTAGAACAGGGAAATCGTCAACATAATGTCTCAGGATTAAAAATAAGACATACAAATCCCTAGATCAATAATGTATTATATGCATATCATTCACGGGTAGTTCAGTGGAAATAAAATCATATTTGATAATATTTACATCACATACCTACATATTCTACTTATTTAGAAAAATCATTTGATTTGACATATTTTCTGTACCCTGCTTATGTCAGCAGTGACCTGCTATTTCAGATTCTACAACGGTCCTTCATCTTCCCAGGATACACATTTCATTGAAATTGCTAAATGGGCAGCTAAAGGTTAGTGAAATGAGAAAAAGAATCCTTTTTCCTCCCTTCAAAGCATATCTATTTTTGCTAACCTTTCCCTTTAAGTTCATAAAGATTTGTTATGCTTTTAGAAGGAGCAGTAAACAAGGAAGGCTTTCTTGAAATGTAGTCCTCTCATAGACTTCAATATGTTTTGATGGATGTAATTATGAAGTTTTGAGAAACAAATCCAGTTCCATCCATCTCTTAGTTAAATAGATGCATATAAACAGCAAATTGTCCACCACAATCTTTTATGATCATATTTGGTGAATAGCTAGAATCTGTATATGTGTTGTCTATGTCTTTTAGTGATCAATGTCATTTCTATCACTAAAAAATGAACCCACAAAGAAACACAATTGCTTTTTCTGCAGCTCGCCCCCTGTTCCTTTTTCTGCAGCTCGCCCCCTGTTCCTTTTTCTGCAGCTCGCCCTATTCCCTGTTTCTGCAGCTCACCACCTGTTCCTGTTTCTGCAGCTCTCCACGAGATGGGGCCAAACATCTCAAAATCGATTCTGATAGCAATGGTAACTAACGTGCATGGCTCTGGGACCTGGGAATTGGTCTGGGAAACACATAAAAATATCAAGAACTTGAAATAAAATTACTTCCTTCACATGCCAGCTACTGTTGAGCTTCTGTATTCCACATTTGATAATTATCCCATAATCGGAATCTAGAGTTCACAAATTTAGGCTTCACAATTCTGTATTTTCTATACGGTACATAGAATCGAGGGTTCACAAATTTGGAACAGAGTGTGTACACATTTGATATTTATTGAAAATGGCCCCCTATATTCAATATGTCTGTATATTCCCATATATTCAATAAATTGAAAAATATTATTGATTCAATAAATTCTGAAAAGAATTCATTTGGACCCATGAAATCCAATTCAGACCCGGGTTTCTGTAGCTCTCCACCTGTTCCTGTTCCTGCAGCTGTCTACCAGATTCCTATTAAAGGTCTCCAATTGAATTTTTATTATCAAAGCTGCAAAGCATTATATATTTTTGAAATTATTCTTGTTGCACATGTTTGTTTGTTTGGCTCAGAGGGATACACAAATTTTACCATAGTGTAACTGTCTTGAATGTCAGTGTAATTCTGCAGTAGAACAAGCAAAAAAATAAAAATATAAACATATACATTTTTGTTGCTTTTTATTCTCACATATTGTACATTTTGTACAGTAATTGTAATTCAGACCATTGGTAACATGGCCTGAGTTTTCTGGCTAAGCTCTTTTGAATGAAAATGTCCCTTTAGTGAATTAGGTTTGTAGAGACCTTTAAGCGAATGTCCTGGATCCATTCTTGGCAACACAATTATGATAATACAGAAGTCCAGTTCTGTAGTTTTAACATTCTACTAAATATTAAATTGTGCTGCATTAGAGATGGACACTTTGCTTCTTACTACCATGTCATAATTAATTTGTAGTTCACCTTGAGTTCCTTTTATGTACAGTGCAGACAAACACGCACAAATGGATGTTGGGAATTATGTTCTCTAAAGAAATGTGTTTAGGAAATACTTAGTGGCTTTCTTTTACATAGTTCGACACCCAGGATTTGGATCTCTCTCAGAGGAGCAGGAAGTGGCAGGTATGCATTGCACACAGACAGGCTCTTCTTCCATTTCTAGATTTTTATCAGGCCCTGCAGGACCACCATAAGGCATAAGAAAGGTAATCTTTTTACACTACACAGTGGGGCCCAACAGAGAGCAATTTTAATTGGGAGTGGACATGCCCTTTAATAAGGGGACTGAGGAGCTTGAAATGACACAGATTGGAAAGGTTCCAATTATGCACACTAAAGAAATGGTGCTTGCGTATAAATAACCACCGACCATACATAAACTATCTGGGTCATTATCTCCCAATAGAACAAGTCAGAGGACATCGGACATCCCTTAAGACTTGAAGAAATGTTAGGTGCCCCACACTAGCTGTGCTTAATGAGCATGCTGCGCCGCCGATTGTTCGGTCGCCTTGCGGTCATTCGGGAAAGACCAAAAATTTTCCTTGGCCGAGGTAGTCTCCCTATAGGGAATGCTCAGAACTGTGTGTTCACTGTTCTTTGAAAAATGACAGACAGGATCTTGCAGATCCTTTCTGTCGGCTTTCAAAAATCTTTACTACTCTGTGTACCCAGCTTCAGTCTTCAAGTTCAGAAAAGGGTTTTTCACTGTGAGAATGGTGAAACTATGGAACTGGCTTCCATTGGATGTGGTGATGGCAGGTTCATTAGATAGTTAAAAAAAAAAAGCTTAATGAATATTTCCGATTGCAAGGTCAAAGTCAAGAGGAATTTTCCCCTTCTTCATACTGCTTTTTTTTTGCCTTCCTCTGGATCAACTGTTTTGATTCTGAGTAGGTTGGACTAGATGGACTATACTATACTACATTAAAAAGTTTAAAAGGGAAGAAGTGCAATTTGAGTTGGTGGGTGATCATATATGGGGGATTTAATACACCAATAACAATCCACTGAATAATGGACACATATATACACTGTATATTTAATAATATTACATAATACAACATGGGAAAGATACAATATGTCTTTGCAATGCAGTCTTGGCATTGCCTTACTACGTATCACCTCCTACAGGACCATACAGTACATAACATTAATATGAGCATATATACTGTAGTATAGAAACATGAAAAAAACATTTTAAAATGTCCCATTGATAAACAGTTATTAAATTCTGGTAGATGTGGAGAAATATAGTCTAGTGGGCTTGAACACAAACACATATAAGCAATAGATGTGTCAGCTTGCAAACCCTATTGAGTCATTCATGTGAATGAACATGGTGAGTCTCTCCTATCAGTCTCCACGTCCAACTCTACTCTGCAAATGCCTTGACTAGCTAAAGATCAAAAGCACAGTGCACTATATACAGTATAACTATGTAGCCTCTATAAAGCCTTATAGTAAACCTTGTCATAAAAGACTTGTAGCCAGAACACAAATTTACAGTTTGCTGGCTAGATACAGTCTCAGTCAGTATCAGTAGAGTAGACATCTATGAAAATATTTTTAGTAAGGCTTTTCCAGCTTGCTGTATATAATCTCAAAATACTTACTATGGGAGTTGGATATTGAAAAATATGGAGAAAACTAAATCTTGCTTTGCATACATGTATGTAGCATATTCTGTAACTAAAAGGCTTCCATGTTGTTACCAGTGGTCAAAGTAGTCTTCAAACAGTCCATGTGCACCTAATGGGCAAACCCCTGATTATTTTCTATACAGATTTTTTCACACCAATATGAAGCCCCAGTGCGAAGAGTGGTCAAAGAACAGCCAGGAACAATACTAAACAGTCAGCCATCCTTTATTGCCTTTTTGTGTTTCCATTATGTTCCTAGGCATATAAGATTTTCTAAAATGTTCTTGTAATCTGTATATTACTCTCTGTCTGTCATCTGCAAGATTGGCTGCACGATGTGCGCGACTCATCTCTGATAGTTTACATGATTAAGTATAAAGAATGTTCAAGAAAGGGAAATTTTAGGTCTCGAACGACCATTTTCCAATGCGTTTTCAATGCCATGAACCAATGCCACCACAAAAGTTCGTGCTGGCATATAATACTGCCTTTGCCATCTACAGCTATTTCACGACAAATACTACTATAGACGAACTTAACGTCTAACTAGGACTAAGACACGTATACATATTGGCCGCTTGCCTCTACACAATTGCCTCTACTAGCTAAAAAAGACAGATCATGTATCAAATGGAATGCGTCTTTATAAAGAAATGGAAATGGAAACAGTCAAATATAAAATATACCAAAAGCATCACTACAGTGTAGTCGATACAGTTGTATAGTTACAGTCTTTTACAGTCCGATTATGCAGCCATGTGTCCACTTTAGGGTTTCCCATTTCACAGAACTTGTAAATGTTTAGTCACTGCCACTTGGGCTGTGAACCCTACCTATTTCCCAATGTCTCCCTGGCTGTTTTAGCATTC
Source organism: Hymenochirus boettgeri (assembly GCA_019447015.1). Lineage (NCBI taxonomy): Eukaryota > Metazoa > Chordata > Amphibia > Anura > Pipidae > Hymenochirus > Hymenochirus boettgeri. The sequence continues at coordinate 363,290,914 of CM033469.1, read as the reverse complement.
ACCACTCTATTGGTGTCATTCCTATCTGAGAACCAAAAATACAGCTTCCAATGGTAATCCCACATATATGCTGCATGAGACTGCCATCATGTTTGCAAAAGAGCGACTCCACCTATGCATGTTTTGTCACAAGCTAGACTCCTTAAGCATGCCACTAATCTATGATTTATTGGTAGTGGCACAGGCTCATACAGCACTAGCAGTAAAGCCATATAATGGTATCCGTGTCTTGCATAACACAATTCCCAAATGACACCTTATAGACTCAAGTATGTATTTTAAGCTGTTGAGCAGTAAGTTAGACACTATAAAACATTTCCTCATAAAGGTATCCATATTTATCAGTGTTCTCTGGATAGTATTAAAATTTTATCTGTCTCTCTGGGAAAGACTAAATACACTGAGATACACATTATTTCAAATTTATACTCTTTATTGACTGCCTTTAAAAGTGGCCCAATTTTTACAACAAGTCAATAAAAAACGGTAATTCGTCAAGTCATTTAGGCTGTAAACGGTAGTGCTCAGAATCTATAAAGATAAGCTTTACTAAATAATGCTAATGAGAGTAGCTTGATATTACTCGGTGTCAAAAATGTATGTATGTGAATGTATTGTGTATATAAATATATGAGAATGATTGTTTGCTAATCGCTTTTGTATAAAGCATGATGGGGAAAAATAAACTTTGCTGCATCATTGAAGTTGGGAAATGATGCTGTCGTAAAAAATATAATAAATTGTCAATATTGTGTGCTTCAGTTTTGTTTTTATAATGTGATGTGCTAATGCAACTGACTTCCCTATCTGGTATAAATAATAAAATCATAGCTAGAGCCCCAGATATGAAGTCGAGACACAACTTTTTTCCCAAAATACAAGCCTGGTGTTTAGTCATCTGGAAATTGTAATGTAAATTGTAAATCCTAAACAAGCATGAGAAAAATATTGCCTGGAATAAACTGACAAGTACAATAAATCTTTGCCCAAGAATATAAATATAATATGAACCCTATATTCCAGTGGAGATAAATTGATGTCTTAAAGCATGTGTTGTTTGCAACATGATAGCACTAGAACCTTGCTCTGGGGCTTTATAGAGTTATAGAATATATGAAACCAATTTCATATACAGGTGCATTTCATACAGCTCTTATACAGTTTGCTCCATATGCCTTTGTATTTTGAGAGATGCAGGAACCCAGCGGCACTCTGCAGAAAAGTGCAAGGTTTCAAGGTGGATGTGAAGGTTCTCATTCATCCAGGTCATGGTATATCTGTTGTATTCAATTAATCAACTGACATGAAATGTAGTTCTTGAAGACGTTTCGCTAGTCATCCGACTGGCTTTCTAATTCAGAATGACTTGTACAAGAATCTGTGGCAATTATGTACCCTGAAATCCCAATTAGCATATCACAGCCAGGTGTAAGGGTGTGATTAGATAGTGGCTAAGAGTGTTATAGGAACGCCCAGAGTAAGGTGTTAAAACAGCATTGTACATGGCAGACAGTTGGTGTCGAACCCCCCACCTCTATTTAGGCTTGGTTTCTTTTTTTCACATAAATGGCCACCTTAACACCTCTCTCGTGACTGGTTCAAGAGAGGTGTTAAGGGGCCATTTATGTGAAAATAAAGAAACCAAGCCTAAATAGAGGTGGGGGGGTTCGACACTAACTGTCTGCCATGTACAATGCTGTTTTAACACCTTACTCTGGGCGTTCCTATAACACCTCTTAGCCACTATCTAATCACACCCTTAACACCTGGCTGTGATATGCTAATTGGGATTTTCCAGGGTACATAATTGCCACAGATTCTTGTACAAGTCATTCTGAATTGAGAAAGCCAGTCGGATGACTAGCGAAACGTCTTCAAGAACTACATTTCATGTCCAGTTGATCTAATTGAATAACAATATGTTTCAATGTGGAATTTCAAATGTCAAACAGAAATTCCACATTGAAACTACAAAATTCCATAGTTCGGGTTAAAACAATGGATCTATTTTCATAATTTAGCCAACAATAAACTTTATTAAATGTTAAAATGCACTATTTTTGCCGTATTTATAATGCAGTTATACCATACCTAGACAAACAAAGTACTATACCATTACCTAGACAAACATATAAAGTACTATACCATACCTAGACAAAACATATAAAGTACTATACCATACCTAGACCAAATATAAAGACTATACCATACCTAGACCAACATTAAAGTACTAACCTTACACAGACAAACCTATAAGTACTAACCTACCTAGAGAAAAATATAAGGTACTATACCATACCTAGACAAACATAGTAACTATCCATTACCTAGCAAACAATAGAGTCCCTAGTACAACTACCCTAGACCACAGGTACGAAGTATAGTGCTCCCATTACCTAGACAAATATATAAAGTGCTATACCATACCTAGACAAATATATAAAGTACTATACCATTACCTAGACAAATATATAAAGTGCTATACCATACCTAGACAAACATATAAAGTACTATACCATACCTAGAAAAATGATGTGCAATGGCTGCAAGCAGACCTAGATAGATTATCAAAATGGGCAGCAGAATGGCAGATGAGATTCAATGTTGATAAATGTAAGGTGATGCATTTGGGATTTAATAATCTGTAATGGAAAAAGATTTGGGGGTTCTGGTAGATAGCAGACTTAGCTGTAGCAAACAATGCCAGGTAGCAACAGCTAGAGCTAGCAAGATATTGTCTTGTATAAAGAGGGAATAGATCAAGAGAGAAAAATATTTTCTCCTTTTACAAGGCACTGGCAGCGGCTCATTTGGAATATGCGGTGCAGTTTTGGAATCCTAATACAAAAGGGACAGTCTTGAAGTGGAAGCAGTTTAGAGAAGGGCAACTAAATAAAGGGAATGGAGGGTAAATAGCAGGCAGATTAGACAGTTAGGGCTGTTTACATTAGAGATGTGATGTTTGCATGGGGATATGATCACTTTATACAAATATACTAATGGGCCATACAAGTAAACTCTCTGGTGCATTGTTCCTGAATAGGTCATATCAGAGGACACGTGGACATCCTTAAAGATTGGAAGAAAGAAGTTTCATCTTTCAGGTTAGGAAAGGTTTTCCCAGCAGATGTAATGGCAAATCATTTAATATCTTTAGGATAACTTTCTAAAACTAAAAAATATTGAGAATTACTGGTTTAATACATATACTGTAGTTCTGGTTGGTACAGGGACACTATATATATTGAGAAATAATGGTATTAATACATGTACTGTAGTTCTGGTTGGTACGGGGATACTATATAATATTGAGAATTACTGGTATTAATACATATATGTAGTTCTGGTTGGTACAGGGTACTTATATATTGAGTATTACTGATATAATACATATACTGTAGTTCTGGTTGGTAGGGGATACTATATAATTTGAGAATTACTGGTATTAAACAATACTGTAGTTCTGGTTGGTACAGGGATACTATATAATATTGAGAATTACTGGTATTAATACATATACGTAGTTCTGGTTGGTACAGGGATACTATATAATATTGAGAATTACGGTATTAATACATATACTGTATTCTGGTTGGTACAGGGATAAATATAATATTGAGAATTACTGGTATTAATACTATACTGTAGTTCTGGTGGTGGAAAGGGATACTATATAATATTGAGAATTACTGGTATTAATACATATACTATAGTTCTGGTTGGTACAGGGATACTATATAATATTGGAATTACTGGTATTAATACATATACTGTAGTTCTGGTTGGTACAGGGATACCATAAATATTGAGAATTACTGGTATTAATACATATACTGTAGTTCTGGTTGATCCAGGGATACTACTATATAATATTGAGAATTACTGGTATTAATACATTACTGTAGTTCTGGTTGGTACAGGGATACTATATAATATTGAGAATTACTGGTATTAATACATATACTGTAGTTCTGGTTGGTACAGGGATACTATATAATATTGAGAAATACTGGTATTAATACATATACTGTAGTTCTGGTTTATCCAGGGATACTATATAATATTGAGAATTACTGGTATAATAATAATTACTGTAGTTTGGTTGGTACAGGGATACTATTATATGAGAATTACTGGTATTATACATATACTGTTGTTCTGGTTGGTACAGGGATACTATATAATATTGAGAATTACTGGTATTAATACATAAACTGTAGTTCTGGTGATCCAGGGATACTAATAATATTGAGAATTATGGTTTAATACATATACTGTAGTCTGGTTGGTACAGGGATACTATATAATATTGAGAATACTGGTATTAATACATATACTGTAGTTCTGGTTGATCCAGGGATACTTTCCAATTGCGGGTTTCAAGTCAGGAAGGAGGGTGAAAAGGTTGGACTTGATGGAAGTATGTCTTTATTCAAGCTCATGCTATGTTACAAAATGATAAATTCATAAAAAAAAATGACTGTTAAATGGATGATGTGTACTCACATGGGTGCCAGTTGTTTAGAGTTTGTTTCTCGATATCTGACTTCTGCAGCTTTATCTAATGTAAATCTGAGCATATCTAATGAGTGTTCACTTCTAATAATGTTTGGCGTATTGCAATTTCTGCAAAACGAGGAGAGAAGAAGGAAAATTGTAATATTAATAACAGTATTAATTACCAAACCCTCCTGCAGGTCCTATAAAATAATGAGCTGCAAGACAAAGGGCTGTGGAGGATGTTATGTCACAGACATTTGCTTTTATGCTAGACAATGTACACTTGGTCTTGCAGCATAATTCATGTTTCCTTTAGGACTGAATATCACCAATGAAATGTCTCATTTATAAATTGTAAAGGGTTAAAAATAAATGTAGCGACCAATTAGATGTTATATAAATGCAGGGATTTGATGCTGGTAATTGTGCACTTCTTGGTACATAAGTCCCTTTAAGTATATTTGTCTCAATATATTTACTGCCTCTACAAGGAGACTTCCAGTTGCTATTGTACCGGGTACAATGGAATAATTTATGAAGGCCGATATAAGGCAAATACCACAAGACCTGAAGGGATTTATGTAATATTGGCAATATATATGGCAAGCTTACTTCCAGTTGAAATTGTATTAAATACAGGGGCATTACTGTAGGTACTTAGGGGCCAATGCAATACAGACAGTTTTTGTCAGAAATTAGTCCAAAACCCATGTTTACCGATGTATTATGGGATTAGCATTGGGTTTGAACTCCTTTTGAAAATTGAGTGGTGTAGCCAAAGTAATAATGTGAGTCAAGATTAGCGCAACAATTCTGTGTAATCTTAATGCCTATTACTATAGTGGCATATTGACCAAATGCAGAACAGGAAAAGTTGTTTCCTACCTGACCGGGATACTGCAATGCAGTAAACGGCGAGATCCCAGTCAGGTAAGACACAACTTTTCCAGTTCTGCATCGGCTGCTGTTAGTGTAGTTTCACAGCATATGTTGTTTGAACCCTTAAGAAAGAAGCAACGTCACTAAAGACATCAAAAGAACCCCACACATGTACACTTACAAAATTAGGTCAAAAAAGTCATGGGCGTTAAGTGCTGGTGCATAAATACCATAAATACCCCTATACAATTCTACAAAATGCAATCCTAACATCAATATATACAGCATGTCCAATATAATCACTAGGTAACAGTCTTAATTCAACCTCAAGGCTGTGTACACATTATTTGTCCCGACAGAGCGTTCGCTGCGAGCCGGGATCGTACTTTTGTATCTATGTGGAGGGGATCTTTACTTTAATGGAAGGCCCTTTAGGCTGGGTACAGAAGATATTTCCAGCCAACTGACCAATAGTGCCATGGATTGGTCCCCCACACACAGATACAAAAGTACAATCAATATAGAGCCAAGAAAACTGGACACTCAGCTCTCAATAAGAAAGAGCTTAACATGGATCTTAACACCATGTGGAAATATAATTATTTTGTATAAGTAAGGTTATTGTAGAATGTCATGGGAATGTATCAATGATCGCAAGATCCTGACAAAACCCTGTTGCAGGGGGGCTAAACGCATTAGGTTATAGGGGTATTAACTGTATTATGGTATTGTGAACCAAAATAAACACCCATGAGTATTTTGACCAATGTGTGGGGTACTTTGATGTCCTTAGTAACGTTGCTTCTATGGGTACTAGTTAGTTACCTCTGTTTGACCACTGTAGTTAGCGTATCACGAGGTCATTGTAGTAGCAGTGCCTCTCCCCTACTTGTAGTGTATTTGTTGTCTTGAAAAAGAAAGGAAAACTAACTATAAAATATGACATTAAACAAACGTTACCTTTAGTAATTATAGAAAAGGTTTTGGTGCATAAACCATTGTAGACCCAAACTGTCGCTTTAACATTTTGGAACAGATAGCGTCTTTTATCTGAACATCAGTAGAATTTGTAGCGCACTCTTGGCAGCTTTTTTAACATCCCTTTAAAAGACATAATATGTATTAACATCATGCAGAATTCTGGGGACCTGCAATAACATTACAATGTGACAGGCAGACACAGGGTGTGGATATGAGATGGAGGAAAGAAATTTACATTTGTCAGTTAAGTGAGAACAAAGCTTTCCTCAGTGTCAGAATGTAAGAAGGGTGATCCAGCCTGCAGTTTGACACAGGTAAACATCACTAATAACATGTGTAGAAGTTAGTAAGTTAGCCTGTGGAGCATTTTCTAAACAGCTCTCTTGGGTATTCTCTCTAGTACTTTGCCTACTCTAGTGCTCTTTCTAGTGCTCTCTCGGTATCTAGTACTTTCTCTAGTACAATCTTTGGTACACTCTGGTACACTCTTGGTACATTGTCTAAGAACTCCTTTAGTACTCTCTCTAGAACACTCTCTAGTAATCACTCTAGAACTCTATCTAGCAATCTCTCTAGTAATCTCTCTAGTACTCCCTGGATCTTTTTGGTACTCTCTCTAGTCTAATACACTCTCTAGCACTTTCTCTAGTACTTTCTCTAGTACTACTCTGTAGTACTCTCTTTTTTCCTTGCATAGAGCAAGAGTGTGATGAACCAAAGTTATCTCTGTAGAAGGAAAGAGACAGACTCACATTGCCATTACATGTGTGTTTCTGTCATTTTCTCTCTTCCAATAAGATCTGGACTTGTGCTCTCCTAAAAAAATGATTGTATATAATATCAGGGAGTTAGGGGTCTGCTATTGATATCAGGGAGACGTCCTGAACATTAAGGAGAGGTTGGATGTCTAGGATAACTGCATTGTCAACTTACATCGTGGACTTACCATGTTAAATAGACAGTATAATCCATTACTGGCAATGGTAAGGAAAAATGTGGCTTCCGGAGCACTTAATAAATTTGATCTTGTGATCTTTCAGAGATAAGTTGCAGAATAGATTCCATCCTGTAAATAGAAATCCAGGTAAAATGAAATGCTACATCTAAAAAATATACTAAATATATACTTAGAACAAACATAGGGCACTATAGCTCCCTGGTGAAATTGCACCGCAAATGTAATACAAACCGATACCGTCTGCCAGTGCGTGCAGCGGTATAAAACGTGGCCATAAGCTTATGTTAAAAGACCCACAAAATTTGCATCTGCCAGCATTATTCATTGCTGTGTCATTTGTGTGGGTGTTTTTTGCTATATACTGTATATGAAAACTCTAGAAAAAAATTGTTAGCATGAAAAGGTGGTTATATAATACCATACCTAGACAAACAAAGTACTATACCATACCTAGACAAATAAAGTACTATACCATTACCTAGACAAACATATAAGGTACTATACCATACCTAGACAAACAAAGTACTATACCATTACCTAGACAAACATATAAAGTACTATACCATACCTAGACAAACAAAGTACTATACCATTACCTAGACAAACAAAGTACTATACCATTACCCAGACAAACAAAGTACTATACATTACAGACAAACATAAAGCTATACCATACCTAGACAAACAAAGTACTATACCATTACCTAGACAAACATATAAAGTACTATACCATTACCTAGACAAACAAAGTACTATACCATACCTAGACAAACATATAAATACTATACCATTACCTAGACAAACAAAGTACTATACCATTACCTAGACAAACATATAAAGTGCTATACCATACCTAGACAAACATATAAAGTACTATACCATACCTAGACAAACATATAAAGTACTATACCATACCTAGACATACATATAAAGTACTATACCATACCTAGACATACATATAAAGTACTATACCATACCTAGACAAACATATAAAGTACTATACCATACCTAGACAAACATATAAAGTACTATACCATACTAGACATACTATAAAGTACTAACCATTACCTAGACAAACATATAAAGTACTATACCATACCTAGAAAACATAAAATACTACCTACCTAGACAAACATATAAGTACTATACCATACCTAGACATACATATAAAGTACTATACCATTACCCAGACAAACATATAAAGTACTATACCATACCTAGAGAAACATATAAGGTACTATACCATACCTAGACAAACAAAGTACTATACCATTACCTAGACAAACATATAAAGTACTATACCATACCTAGACAAACATATAAAGTACTATACCATTAGACAAACAAAGTACTATAACATTACCTAGACAAAATATAAAGTGCTATACACAACCTAGACAAATATATAAAGTGCTATACCATACCTAGACAAACATATAAAGTACTATACCATACCTAGACATACATATAAAGTACTATACCATTACCCAGACAAACATATAAAGTACTATACCATACCTAGAGAAACATATAAAGGTACTATACCATACCTAGACAAACAAAGTACATACCATTACCTAGACAAACATATAAAGTACTATACCATACCTAGACAAACATATAAAGTACTATACCATACCTAGACAAACAAAGTACTATACCATTACCTAGACAAATATATAAAGTGCTATACCATACCTAGACAAATATATAAAGTACTATACCATACCTAGACAAATATATAAAGTGCTATACCATACCTAGACAAACATATAAAGTACTATACCATACCTAGACATACATATAAAGTACTATACCATTACCCAGACAAACTATAAAGTACTATACCATACCTAGAGAAACATAAAGGTACATACCAACCTAGACAAACAAAAGCTATACCATTACCTAGACAAACATATAAAGTACATACCATACCTAGACAAAAAAATAAAGTACTATACCATACCTAGACAAACAAAGTACTATACCATTACCTAGACAAATATATAAAGTGGTAACCATACCTAGACAAATATATAAAGTACTATACCATACCTAGAGAAAACATAAAGTACAATACCCTACATAGACAAACATATAAAGTACATACCATACCTAGACAACATATAAGTACTATACCATACCTAGACAACATATAAAGTGCTATACCATACCTAGACAAACATATAAAGTACTATACCATACATAGGAAACATATAAAGTACTATACCATACCCAGACAAACATATAAAGTGCTTTACCATTATCTAGACAAACCTATAAAGTGCTATAAACATACCTAGAAAAAAATATAAAGAACTATGCCATACCTTGGCAAATATATTAAGTACTATTCCATACCAGACAAATAAATAAAGTACTATACCATACCCAGGCAAATTTATTCCATACCTAGACAAACATGCTACAAAAAAAAGACAATGTCAAACCAATATTCAAAAAAGGTTGGGTCCTAACCTGGTAACTATAGACCTATAAGCCTAACATCAGTAGCAGGGGAGGTGCTGGAAACTTTGTACGGGCTCATATCTTGACTTTGTCTCCAGAACTGATTTATTAGTAGTAGTCAGCATGGATTTATGAGAAATAGATCATGGCAGACAAATTTTATTGTTTTTTATGGTTTTAACTAACTAAGAATTTAGATTCTGGCACAGCAGTTGATGTAGTATACTTGAGTATAAAGCAAGGTTTTAAGGCTGTAAAATCAGCTGAAAACCCAAACTCGGTTTATACTCGAGTCAGAAACTTACTTTCGAAATCCGGCAGCCACTCGCTCGCTCCCTGTAAGATGCGCCGGCTGACGTCACTGCCCGGCGCCGAGTAGTGACGTCAGCCGGCGCATCTTAAAGGGAGTGAGCGAGCAGCTGCTGGATGTAAGGATAGTGCCGATAGTAAGGCAATGCCGGTAGTAAGGATAGTGCGATAGAAGGATAGTGCGGATAGAAGGATAGTGCCGGATAGTAAGGATAGTGCCGGATAGTAAGTAGTAAGGATAGTGCCGGATAGTAAGGATAGCCCCGATAGTAAGGATAGTACCGATAGTAAGGATAGTGCCAGATAGTAAGGATAGTGCCGGATAGTAAGGATAGTGCCGGATAGTAAGGATAGTGCCGGTAGTAAGGATAGTGACGGATAGTAAGGATAGTGCCGATAGTAAGCATAGTGCTGGATAGTAAGGATAGTGCCGATAGTAAGGATAGTGCCGGATAGTAAGGATAGTGCCGGATAATAAGGATAGTGCCGATAGTAAGGATAGTGCCGAGCCGGATAGTAAGGATAGTGCCGATAGTAAAGATAGTGCCGGATAGTAAGGATAGTGCCGATAGTAAGGATAGTGCCGATAGTAGGATAGTGCCGATAGTAAGGATGGTGCCAGATAGTAAGGATAGTGCTGGATAGTAAGGATAGTGAGGATAGTAGCTGCTGCAGAGGATGCCCAAAACCTGATGTCACAGAAGGAAGTGAAGGCAAATAAAAATGCCCACAGAAGGTACTGAATTTGGTGGGAGGGCGAGGTGTGCAGATGTATGGAAACTACAACTCCCAGCTAATAAAGCATGCTGGGAGTTGTAGTTTCCAAAACATCTGGAGTGCTAAGGCTTAGTTGTCTTTTAAATGGACAGAATAATTCTAATACAGTAATAGCCAAATCCAGTATTGTATACGTATGGGAAATGCTGTCCATTTAAAGGGCAACTAAAGCTTTAAAACAATACTGATCAGAAGGAGGATGGTATCTATTGTTGCCTTCTGATTCGTATTGTTTGAGGCTTAGTTGCCCAGGGACCTAGGAGGGTACCGAAACGTGCCTACACAGTGATGTATTAAATAAATGGTTTTTTGATGAAGAATCCTGAGAGTGCGTTGAATCTACATACTTACCTATGTGAATATTTGATCCATACAACAGCACCCAGGTGTGATATCAGAGGGGTGGAGAGAGTGCCTGTGACTATTCACTATATAATATATAATATATATATATTATGCAACACAACAGACACAGAATCCATTGTATATCTGGCAGAAAATTCAGGGAGAGATTTCAGAATTCTGTTTCACACCCTAAACCATGGTCAGTGATCTGCAGTACATGTGATCTATATAATAATCAAACATTTCTACCAACAATAAATGCAACAAACGAGAGCTGAATGTATCCTTATCAAACCGTGGGACCGCAAAACCTTCTTAGCTCAACCAAGGTGTCTTAGTGCAAAATGCTCATATTGCGAATGGGGAAGATGATTTCAGTTCCCCACAGTGAGTATAATTATACATATTTTTGTTGCCTTGTAACAAATCCATACTCTATTAAACCAAATCACGGAAGTCACAACATTACATGTAGCTACACTCTAGCCGCGAGTGTTGAAAACGACTAGCAAATGCCGTTCGCTGAAAGTTTCCTGAAGGTTTCCTCAATGGTCATTTACAGACAAATGGCAAATGCCCTTTGCTAAAGGTTTGCAGAGTGGTTCCTCAACAGTCGTGGTTAGAGAGAAGCTACATGTAAAGTTTCTCTAGTGGCAAATATCTGTAACCGTTCAATTTCATTGTTCTTCTGAAAGTAGCCTTAGTTTTTAAATGTTGTTCTCAAAGACACAAAGTTGTGCCTTCATGTTCTTTGTCCGCCTTTCCTTTTCTGAGCCCCGAATTAGTGTGCTGAGACCCTGGGCAGCATGTGCCCACATGCCCTGGTGCTAGTTACGCCATAGTGCTATTATGTTTCTTTTTGTTTTTAATATTTTTTAGAGCTGACCGATGCTCCAATTATCACAATCACACTCAGAATCATATCCTGGGAAAACAGAGAGTTTTTATAGAGTGGAAGGTAAAATTCTGCAATTAACTTAATTGTATTAGAGTAACATGGGGAGTTTCCCAAAGACTTAAAATGCAGAAATGATGTGTAACTTAAAGGGTAAGCTTTTCAGTGTAATTAAGGAAGAGGGAGGTAAAGCAGCTATGTCTTTCTTCTCCACTCTTCAATAAAACGATCAGCAGACAAGAGTAAAGTCAAGAACTTAACTGCATATGCGCTCCTCCTAGTTCCTCATGACGGACCTTTGGAATATATGCTCATGTGTGTGCATTGCATATGCCTCACACGCTGGAGTACGTTAGCAGGCAAGTTCTCTGTCTTTCCTCCTGTCTCCTGATTGTTTAATTGAAGAACAGGAAGTAAAACATGGCTCCTTTACCTCCCGTTCTTTAATTACATTAAATACTTTATATTTTTCGAGTGAGAGTCCTTTAAAGGGGGACCATAGTCCAAACTGACTTTGGTATTTGACAGGATTGCTTTCCTGAGTTTTTTTTGCAATTGACATTGTTTTGAAGATTTTACATTTTATGTGTGATATGGTAGCAGCACCACCAGATCCCCTGCACTCTGAAACTCTGCACTCTGTACCCCTGCTTCCTGAAAATGTGTGACAGTCACTCTGCCATCTGTCTCCTCCTCCTCCATTAAAAAGACAAACATTTACAAACCTTTCACACTCCCTGCTATGGGTTGTGCTGTTATATCCCCCCCCCCCCTTCCTTCCCTTCAGTCCTCCTTCAGTCACTGTAACTGGATCTCGTCCTGGTTTCTTCTGCTTTCTCCTGCACTGAGCATGTGCCAACCACAGAATTGAAGGAGGAACTAGAATTTGTGACCCTAACTTTTTGATCATTGATTTCTTTATATCTTGGGCAGCATGTGAGAAGGCTCATTTTAAAGATAGGAACCTGGCCTTTTATTTAAAATCAACCACAGTTCCCCTTTAAGTAATGAAAATATTAAAGGCTATGTATTTGTTTCTATATAAAGTATGAAACAAATGAAGAATTGTAAGGTTACGTTCACACTGTAGCCTGATATGCTACGAGGAACATTGCAAAGATGTGCCATGTTCCCTTGCCATTGATTTTAATGGCACCTTTATGTGATAACCCAGCAACCTGTAAATTACCCATTGCTGACGGATATAAGGTTTTGCTTGTTGCTCTTTACTTTCCCTTTAATGCACACATATATATATCATTTACTTTGGACCTTTATGCATCATGATTAAGTCTGTATTATAGGCTGATCATTTGAACACTGATTATGTTGCACTATTACTCATTACCAACGACTGTCTTAGCAATTCTCACAACCAATGTATCTCAATGTCATTTTTACAGTTTTCACAAAGTGACTTGGCAATGGCTTCCTTCTAGACATCCAGAGAAAGCCACCAACTGCAAGGATAGAACTTTCCATCAGATTACCAACCGATGTGTTCCATTACCAGTTTTAATCTGTCTCTGGCATTCTTTATGGTCTCTATCAGTGCCTATAACAATGCAGGGATGTCACCTTCAGCCTCTTCTCTCATCCCACCATTGCCCACACAAGGTAATATAATATCTTAATACTGTTAGTTACATGGTATTTCTCACTAAAAATGACTCTGATTTTCAGTGTGCACGGCCTCATGTGCTTCAGCAAACATTTCTTTTATCTATAAACATAACTGTGGAAAAGATAAAAGTATAACAAAATAATGCAATAATTCATTGCAGTTAGAAACAACAGTAGCTAATGTATAGCTGTGATCTAGGTGGAGCGCACTGAGCATGTGCAGACTGTAAATCTGGAGAGGGGTAGGCTCCAGGGACTACTGGGAAGGCAAACTTTATAATTCTGTATTCCTGCATCATTATAAAGTGGAAAAAAATTCCTTCCTGACTCCAATGGCAATTGAAAATATCCCTGGATGAACTCAAACTTTCAGGGTTTTAATTAATCAATTAAAGTTGTTATCGTTTAAAATGGTGCTAATTTATGACCCAACCAATCAGATGTTAGCTTTCAAATGTTATATAAGATCTGATTGGTTGGGGCAAAATTAGCACCACTTTTAACGATAAGAACTTTTATTGAATCTCGCTGTTTATGTTTAATATCAGTAACATGCAACATACTTTCAGGGTTATTCAATAAAAGTTCTTATCGTTAAAATGGTGCTAATTTTGCCCCAACCAATCAGTGTTAGCTTTCAAATATTAAATAAGATCTGATTGGTTGGGGCAAAATTTTTAACAATAAGAACTTTTATTGAACCCCCGTTTGTTTTTAGAAACTCTTGACAACTTGAACCTGCCATCACCACATCTAGACAGTTCCATAGTTTTACTGTTCTCATGTGAAAACCCCCTTCTTAACTTGAAAACTAAACTTCTTTTCTTCCAGCCTTAAGGGATGTCCGCAGTTCTCTCTGACATGTTCTATTGGTAAACAGTCCCAAACAGTTATTGCTTGGCTCATTAATGTATTTATACAAAGTATCATATCCCCATGCAAGTGCCTTTTCTCTAGTCTTCATATTCAAGCTCCCCAGTCACCTTATGTTTGACAAGGTCTCAGGGGCTAAATCCATGTTGATCACTACTTATAAGGTCAGTCTTTGAAGACATCCAGAGGCATTCTGGACATGAGGAACCTGATAAAATTAGAAACAATGGCCTGGATAAAACTGAAGTTAGTTCCTTAAGGACCCGAGAATGAGGATGTATTTTATCTGGTCCAGGGGATTTATTAATATTAACCTTATTTAGTTATTTCTGCCACATATCCTCAGTAACCAAAGTGCAGTTGCACCTTTATACCATTATTGCTTATACACTATGAGCCATATAATTAGCCAATTTCAATTTTAATTTCCTGCTTTCTCCGAATAATTTGTCTATAAACTTGGTAGGTCTTTATCTTGAAAGTCAGTTAACAATGATCAAATTTCCCGAGCCAGACCTTCCATCCGTGAAACAAGATCATTAATCCTCATCTTGTCTTCTGAATGCTACAGAACTGATGCTGCATCTCCAATCACCCTCTCTGCGGTCATAAGTCACTTCCCAAGCAGCTGTCAGCATTGTAGACACATGGTGCATAGTCACTGATGCGATTTACTGGAGGATAATATGTATTAATCCCATTTGATATGATAACACATATATAACAATACACTTTCTACCTATAATAAGATGTTCACACAAACATCTAAACAAATACAAAAAAAAGAAATATGTCTCTTCACTCAACAAAACCCTTTGATTCCCCAGACTTCGAGCCAGATACTTGCTACAGCTCGTGACAAGACAATTTCTATCACATGGACCCCGAAATTCAATGAGACTTTTTTGTGTAGTTGATTGGGGCAACCAGTCCCCTGACAATGCAGAATAAGATAGAGATCAGCAAATGGGGAATTATTCATTTCCAGGTATTCTATTTAAAACAAATTTATGGGGATTTTTTGGGTCAATTTTCATTTTTTTAAATCTATTTACTTTACTTACTTTATTTTACTATACACACTATCCAAAAACTTTTCAAGACAATTGTGAAACCTGAGGTTTTAAAGGAGAAGTACATATTAAACAGTTGTCCTTACTAATAGAGCATACACTGCTCCTTAAAGGGCAACTCCACCCCCAAACTAAAAATTGAACTTAAGCCAATCAAACCCCCTGTCAGCATTTTTAACCTGGCGATCTCTAGGTTTTGGGAGGTGTTTAGCTTAAAGGGCATGTCCACCCTAAATATAAACCTTTTACATTTTGTGCTGCTATTTAAGGCTGGGTACATGCCCGTCAGTTTATACGAACAGTTCTGCATGATTTACCAACATATCTTACCAACATGGATTGCGGCTGTGTCCAAAAGCTTTGCCCATATTTCAGGCCGACCAACTGATACACGGAACGATTGACCCGAAAATCTGGCTGTGTACCCAGGCTATGGCTCACTCTGATATCTTGCACTTTCCTGGGAGCAACTGTGTCTGAAGAGGCATATGTATCCTGGGAATGGGGACTTGTCGTAGTAAAGATTGGGATATCGGCACTGAATGTATACCAGTATTTCCAGGGCATAACAAATACAATACATTATATTTAGAACAAGTGATTACATTGCAATATTTTTCGTATCATTTAATCCATGAGCAAATTAAGAGAATGAGCAGGGTCTGATCCTTGGTGGCAAGATTTAACTGTCTGTTATCCCTCCTTAATGGCATCATCAACATACAGCTCAAATGGTCCCACTATTTAATTTGGCTTGAAAAAGCCAAATAACTGTTCTTTTTCTTCTTCTTCTTTTGTGCTTCCGTTTTATCTTCCGCTTTTTTGGACTGTATCTCCTCCCACAGGTTTTGACTTGAAGACATGAAATTCTAGCTAAGGAATCCGCAGAAGCTTTACGGCGTTTTCGGCGAATTTCTGGACATTTTTTCCATAGACTATAAGTTAACAATCCTCAAATGTGGATTTTCAAAACGTTTTTTTCATGGTCATAAATACAAATGGTGATACCCCCAACCCCCCACACAGACACGGTACACCCACCTACTGACCTACCTTTCCATTCCCATGGAAGCCATATTTAAAGGGTAACTAAAGTAAAAAAAACTAATTTAGATTTATCCTCAGTAAAAGATAGTTTTATGGTTATAAACACAAAAAGACATACCCCTCAACCAGACCCAGGTACACACCACCTACTGATCTACTTATCCATTACTGTGGAAGCCATACTTAAAGGGTAACTAAGTAAAAAAAACTAATTTAGATTTATCCTCAATAAAAAATTGTTTTATGGTTGTAAACACAAAAAGACACCCCTCAACCAGACCCAGGTACACACACCTACTGATCTACTTATCCATTACTGGGAAGCCATACTTTAAAGGTACTAAAGTAAAAAACAAATTTTGACCAATAATCAAAAAACTTTGTTTTTTTAACCCCCAACGTGATACAGGTTACACAGATACTGACCTACCCCCCCATTACTGTTGCAGCCATACTTAAAGGGTACTAAAGTCAAAAAAACTAATTTTGATTAATCATCAAAAAAGTTTTTTTTTTAACTCTCAACCCAACACGGGTACACACACCTACTGATCTACTTATCCATACTATGGCAGCCATATGTAAAGGGTAAATAAAGTAAAAAACTCATTTTGACCAATCATCAAAAAAGTTAGTATTTTATCCCCCAACCTGATATGAATACACACACACCAACTGACCTACCTTTAATGCATGTGACATATTTAAAGGAAGTAAAAACAACAATGTCTCTCTTGACATTATTGAGTTTTAAAATCTGCAGCACAACACACACATTCCCTTCCAAATCAGTCTTTCAAGCCAAATTCAAAGTTTTAACTTAAACTTTCCCTTTCTAGTTTCAATTGTGGATCCTGATCTCATCTAATAGTGATTGTATTGGTCTAGTGTATTGGCCAAACTTTGAAATCATCGCATGGACAACTGTAGTTATAAAATTATATCACCATATCTGTCAGTAATTAACAGAATTCAGATGTATAACCTCTTAACGGCCTCTCAATACCTCTGTATGCCTGTTTCCATTTTATATCCTTGACCAGGAATCTGGCTTCACAAAGAACAAGCAAAGGGCTGTCTAAAAAAAGCAGCTCAATCACCTTTCTAAAATTAACTTATAGTATTTGAGGTTGAATAAGACATACGTCCATCCAGTCCAACCCATCTAGCAATATCCTCATTTCCTGCCTAACTGTTGATCCAGAGGAAGGAAACCCCCCCCCACCAAATTCATGAAGGGGAAATTCCTTCCTGACTAACTTATCCATCTCTCTTCATATTCAAGCTCCCCAATCCCCTTATTAATTTATTTGCCCTTCCCCCTTCCAACCCTTTCCATTTCAAAGGTCCTTTTTGTACATAGGTTTCCAAAATTGCACTGCATATTCCAAATGAGGCCTTAAAAATGTTTTTGTAAAGAGGGAGAATAACATTTTCTTCCCTTGAATCCATACTCTCTTTATACAACGCAGCATTCAAGTGCCCTCCTAGCCCACTCAATCCCCCACCAATTTCATGAAAATTTGATGTGGGGATTGGGAGCTAGCAGCCCTAGAAGCCATGACCGCACATGGAAGCCGGTCCCCCGAAGAGGAGTTCCGCGATAAGGGAGCCCTGCTGATGTCACAGTACTTCCCGGCAGCATGCAGCAAAAGGGAATTCAGGGAAATTCATTTCAGGGAATGAGTTTAAAGGGACACTAAACCGTTATATTCATGTACTGTGTGTCTCTAACTATTTATTCACAGGATCTCTTATTCGCACCTTCTTGTAAATAATATAATGCCCGGGTAAAAGAGTTAAACTTTAGCGATCTCACCTCTCTGTGAATAATAGTTAAGGGGAACTGTAGTCTCCAAACAAGTAAAGTTTAAATGAAAGACCAGTTTCCTACCTTTAAAACGAGCCTCAACCACCTCTCTACGTGTTCCCCAGCCCAGATATATAAGAAATGACTGACCAGAAAGTTAATGGGTGGGAGGCTGACATGTGACATTCCTAAGGCTTCTCCTGCACAGTACCGCCGGCGAGCACAGCCTCAACTTCCTCAGTGTGTGAGGGAGACAGGAAGTCCCTCCTCCTCTCTACTGTGTGAAGTCCTGACAGAGAAGGTAAGGGAATCTACAGCCCTTCTCTCACTCTGCCTGAAAAGGCTGATTCCACAGAGTTTTTTTGGGGGGGTCTGATAACCCACGGCACCCCAAGTGGGCAGGGCTTAGGTACCTGCGAGTGGGTGGGACTTAAGCACCCATGAGTGGGTGGGGCCACGCACCCGCGAGTGGCAGGCCACATGGGGCTGTAAGATAATGGGCCATGGGGGGCCTGCAACTGGAGAGACCATGGGTCCATGAGTGGGAGGGACCAGGGGGGCTGCAAGAAGAGAGGAGACACAGGACAGATTGACTGACATTTTCAGACAGAAGTGCAGGGGACCTGGTGATGCTGCTGCGCACAATTTCATTTTGTATGCGCCCAGAAAAGTTAATCTGTGCACACATACAATTTCCAATTAGAGGGAACATGCCCACAATGACGGTAAATGATGCCCACAATGACTGGTAAATGATGCCCACAGTGACTGGTAAATGATGGCCAACATTGATTTTTGATCTGCAGGGCTAACAACATTTGATCAAATGAATTGCAGTCAGCTAGGAGTCCAGCTGCATTCTGTTTGTTGGCTTCCCCTGCTATTTAAAGTGACAGTACCCTCCAAAATGATGTGGTTTTTACAAACGGCATTTTTGGGTCCTCCTGGCATCTGGACCCCAGGCACATGATGCCAGAAAAAAAAGTGCTGTCTTTCTACAGAGTGCTGCTCTGTAATGTGCTTCACCTTGCCCATTAGAGAGGCGGCCCTGCTTGAGGACCATTGTACATGGAGTTCACAGTACACGAACTGTGTACTATGTACTGTTCAGAGTACACACCTGTTTTGAGAATACATGTGAATGCACACTAATCCTTTTAGTGCATGTAACAAAAGGGTGTCCACTGAAACAGAAGGAAATGGATTATTCTTCATAGGTGAAAGTTTCTCCACTATAACGTCAGTTAGGTCAGCAGGTACTAGAATAGTTCACTGGAACGATTCCCACTGTGGCTGCGCTGTCGTTCCAAGACCGCATGCATGAAACTGCGTGCTATAGTTAACAAACAGGAAGCGGTGAGGGACCTGTTGTGCGGCTGCGGTGGATTGTGCAAAAGGTAAATGTACTCACCTTTGTCCTGGCTCCTGAAAAATTGATTGAAGAACAACCTCCCGTCTCAAGCAATGCATTAAGGGAATAGTTCACTTTCCAGTGAACTATTCCTTTAAAGAATGTACGTTGCATGCTGGGGTAAAAGGGAAAGTTTGGATATTTTAAATCTACCCCCCAAAGTCAAAAACTACAATAGTTAAAAAGCTTACAAACATATGGGTAATCTGTTATGCTTTCCCTAGCTAGGGAATAGGATTCAGTCATCTGCTATATGCATGATTGACAGCTGCTAGCGTGGTAAAACCAGGAAGCAGAGCGTGGTAACAGAACATCAGGCAGCATTTCTAGTTAGATTTACATCTCTCAGTTTATAACTATTGCAGTTTGGAGTTTTGGGGAGTGATTACCTACATTATATACGATTTTTTAGAGATCACACATTATATCTTTACATCTACTATGGCCACAACTGCAATCTAAAATATGCAAAATAAGGCACAGCACTCTCCTCATTTGTTTTAATCATTTGAAAAATATTTATTGATTTAAAATACACAAAAACTTCTCTTTTATCTCTTCTGTATAGCTGTTCATACTTCTATGGTATTGGAGTTTGAATGAAGTCATGCGTCCTACTAATGTCTGTCTAACAGTTACATAGTAACTGCAGGTTGAAATTTTGCCATGAGTCGACTCTCTCGAATTCTGTTTGATGGTTGAATTCTTGATGCCAAACATGGTATTTTCCTCTCTCATTTCTTCTGACTTTGAATGCCTTGTAGGGTTGTAGCTCTGGACCATCCATGGGATATCATTATAATACTTAGCAAACAGTGAACATACACATGGCAGTAATAAACCTGAACAAACTGACCAGTTAAAATGCATCTAGAAAAATAAGGCGAAATGCCATTAGCCACTCCTTTGAGACTTCATGTCCGTAAGTCAATCCATAAAACTGTTAAAATAGAAAATCCAAGTGATAATATCAAATCCAAAGTCCATATGATAAAGAAGAGCTTCTTTTTTCCTTCTTCCTTTCTCTTTCCAAGTCCATCGTCTTTAGTTATAATTCTGTCTTTATTTTGTGGAGATGAGATACTTTTAGTGTCTTTGTCTTGTGTTTTATAGTCATTTGGTGGTTGATCCGCAGAATCTGGTCTTGGGATCATCAAACACAAACTAGAAACACATTTAGGCCTACAAGGCTCAGAATGGTGATAAGACAAAATTTGACAGTCTCTCAATCAATGCTTCATCTCCTTTTTCACATTATAATACATTAATTCACAAGCTATAGTGTTCAATATAGTAAGAATGTGGATGGCAAGTCTCTCAGATCTTGTGAATTCACCAGGTATATTGGCTGCAAGGGAGTCAAAAAAACATTATGAAGTAGAATTTGTATGACGATGTTATTTGGAGAAAGTCCATTTTTTTCAATCTGTTTTCCGATTAATTGGGACAAACTTCCCTTTTGTGAAGTTATCTCCAAGCCAACATCGGCACATTATATACCATGATTGACTGGTCTGTAAGTCCTTAATCTGAACTCTGCTCAGATACCAACTTGGAGAATCCTTAGTAGCGTTATGCCATATCTCAATGTAGCGAAGGTCTCCTAAGGCACGGTTGTTCTGATCAAAAATGTGTCACATCCTCTTCTTTGAAAAATTTTACGTTCATGGCAATGAAATGATGTCGATCGCTACAGCCGACTTCACCAAAGATTTTCAAAAAAACACTTCCTGTTGTCCAGATCCCCAACGACTTCCAGTGAAAATGTAACCAAGTAGCTTTGGGATCAACAGATCATCCTGGTAAAATGATTACATTGCGACTATTTTTCTCTTCCTTATCCTGTTTGTATACCAGGATACTTAATATCCCATACAGAACGAACACCCCGATAACTGTAAAAAGGGTGACCACATTTTGCTGTAATGATTCCAGGTCATCTGGTTAAATCAATTGGATTTGGAAGAAGAAACACCAAGTGTTTCCTTTCAGGAAAAATAAATGTTTTCTATAAATAATATTTCCATAGTCACTATTCTCTGTAGCATTGGGGTAAAGTCCATTGTCCTGACTACAGTAGTAGAAGTCTATTTGAGTTGGTTGGAAATTCATAGTGACTGGAAATGGATTTTTGCCTTCAAGAAAACTGCAGTTCCTTTGGTATAGCCCAGGCATCTGTACAATGAAGGGAAGATCCATTAATTTGTTAGTTAGGTGCATAAGCACCCTCATTGTTTTTGAATTTAGACTCCGCAGCATCTCTGTAGTGTTAGGCAGAGTGTGGAGTAAAATTTCAAATGAAGAGAAACCTTAACTGTAATCTGAAAGGTTCCGTTGTGATAGCCGTTATATACTGGAAAAATAATTTGATACTTACTTGATGTTCCAGGATACCTGTAGTTCAGTTCTACCCATTTACCTGGCTGATAAAAAAATTTTAAAAATGTGTTATTGGGGTGAAAACATTTCCCAGTGGCTTCACACAGTTATTGTTGAGCGTTGTCAACTAAAAGTTGTGTGATAAAATGATATAATAGTCTGAACAGGCATGACAGGAGAGCAAAAAAACACATCCTCCTCTCCCACCTATCCATGATCAAATGAATATTTACTGTGTCACATCTTATTAGTATCAGGTGATACCATGGTGACATCATTGTGATGTCACAGATGTCCAATGACAATGAAAGTTGTCATGGAAATGGTCAGGTGACCAACCATTACATGGAAGTTATCTCATAACTACAGTAGAGTTTTGGAATACCAGTAACCATATCCCCAGCACCCGGGTCTTGGCTAGTGTATAATAGATAATCACTTTATAGAAAATACAGTAACAGTAAAAAACAAAATAAAAAAAGAATTTGCTCATTTTAAATTAGTACATTTTGCTCAGTGATGCACAGAAGATCCTGTATGTAAGAAACATAAACCTGCCTGGTTCATTCCTCTAGTGTAGTGATCTTCAAACTACGGCTTTCCAGATGTTTGCAAACTAAACTCCCAGCATTCCTCAACTCACAGGGGAACCCTAGGAATGCTGGGAGTTGTAGTTTTCAAACATCTGGAGAGACGTAGTTTGATACTCTGCGCTAGTGGGTTTGTGGAAATGTCCCATGTTTCCATGAATAAATTTCATGGAACAACAGTGAAATTTACACGCAAAGAGGGATATGGAACAACAGCCACAGCCAGCATGTAATCATGGGAAATAGATCTTTTCAAACTAACTTGCTGGTTTTTATGAAGAGGTGAGTAAGAATTTAGATTCTGTCATAGCATTGGATGTAGTTTTACTATATATATAATTTTACATTATACTAAATATATATTTTATATATACTAATACATAATTTGGCTAAGCTTTGGATACTGTGCCACACAGGCGACTTACGTATAAACTGTCTGTCGGCCTTTAAATAAACATTTGTACATGGATAGAGAACTGGCTGTTAGATCACGTACAGAGCTTATTTGTCAATGGGGCTACATCTATGTGGGCTAAAGTTCTATGGGGGGTCCCTCAGGGTTCTGTACTGGGGCCACTTCTATTTATTCTGTTTATCAATTACTTATGGTGGCCATACACAATACAATCCTGGTTGTACGCTTTGGGTATTACATCGATCATCAGCCTATGTAGGGATCTCCATTGGCCAAGATTGTATGATCATTTTCCTATCGTACGATCCTATGCAGGGCATAGGAAACTTCACATGATGTGTAATCGCTGCAAGCAGGCCTTGATAAATTGTCAAAATGGGCAGCAGAATGGCAGACTAGTAGCATGCTGATAAATGGACGATGTGAACGAAAGCCCGTTCTGGCCGATAATCGCCCCGTGTATGGGCACTTTATCGGCCAAAATGACCGCTCGTTCAGAGATCCGCCCGGCGGATTGGGCTATGATCTCTGAACAAACTCTCGGCCGAAACGGCCGTTCGTACAAATCGTGTGTTGCAGGTCGGCACCCACGTGTGTATGAACCTTTACTATAATGACAGATTAGATAGTACTAATTAAATGGGGGAATTGAGGGTTTTTTAAAGTGACTAATTCTGGCACCATTGCCCCTCTGTCCATAATTTTGGATTTAAATTACCAGTTATTAATTTGGCTTGAAAAAGGCAAATTCCTGTTCTTTCTATTTCTTCTTCTTCTTCTTCCGTTTTATTCTTCCGCTTTTTGGACTGTATCTCCTCCCACAGTTTTTGAGCTAGAGACATGAAATTCGGTACAGACGTGTGGGGCATATAGGAGAAGTGTGCTATCTTTTAGCTAAGGAATCCGCAGAAGCGTTACGGCGTTATCGGCGAATTTACGGACATTTTTTCCCATAGACTATAATGGTAACAATCCTCAAATGTGGATATTCAAAACAGTTTTTTTCATGGTCATAAATGCAAATGTGATACCCCCAACCCCCCACACAGACCCAGGTAGACCCACCTACTGACCTACCTTTCCATTCTCATGGAAGCCATATTTAAAGGGTAACTAAAGTCAAAAAAACTAATTTAGATTTATCCTCAGTAAAAGATAGTTTTATGGTTATAAACACAAAAAAGACATACCCCCTCAACCAGACCCAGGTACACACACCTACTAATCTACTTATCCATTACTGTGGCAGCCATATTTAAAGGGTAACTAAAGTAAAAAAAAACTAATTTATATTTATTCTCAATAAAAGATAGTTTTTATGTTGTAAACACAAAAAAGACATACCCCTCAACCAGACCAGGTACACACACCTACTAATCTACTTATCCATTACAGTGGCAGCCATACTTAAAGGGTAACTAAAGTAAAAAAATAATTTAGATTTATACTCATAAAAAAAACGTTTATGGTTGTAAACACAAAAAGACATACCTCTCAACCAGACCCAGGTACACACACCTACTAATCTACTTATCCATTACTGTGGCAGCCAACTTAAAGGGTAACTAAAGTAAAAAAAAAAAACAATTTAGATTTATTCTCAATAAAAGATAGTTTTTGTTGTAAACACAAAAAAGACATACCCCCACAACCAGACCCAAGTGCACACACCTACTGATCTCACTTATCAATTACGGTGGCAGCACATATTTAAAGGGTAACTAAAGTCAAAAAACAATTTAGATTTATCCTCAATAAAAGATAGTTTTATGGTTGTAAACACAAAAAAGACATACTCTTCCACCAGACCCACCAGACCCAGGTACACACACACCTACTAATCTACTTATCCATTAGTGGCAGCCATACTTAAAGGGTAACAAAGTAAAAAAAATAATTTAGATTTATACTCAATAAAAACAGTTTTATGGTTGTAAAACAAAAAAAGACATACCCCTCACCCAGACCCAGGTACACACACCTACTTATTCACTACTGGAGCCATACTTTAAAGGGTAACTAAAGTCAAAAAGCAAATTTTGATCATAATCAAAAAACTTTGTTTTTTAACCCCCAACGTGATACAGGTAACACAGCTACTGACCTACCTCTCCATTACTGTTGCAGCCATACATAAAGGGTAACTAAAGTCAAAAAAACAATTTTGACCAATCATCAAAAAAGTTTTTTTTTTAACTCTCAACCCGACACGGGTACACACACCTACTGATCTACTTATCCATTACTATGGCAGCCATACGTAAAGGGTAACTAAAGTAAAAAAAACTCATTTTGACCAATCATCAAAAAAGTTAGTATTTTATCCCCCAACCTGATATGAATACACACACACCAACTGACCTACCTTTAATGCGGTGACATATTTAAAGGGTAAAAAAATGTTTATACGTAAACTTTCCCTTTCTAGTTATATCTATAGTGTTTAGGTATAGTGGGCTAAAAATTAATGTACAGTATAAGGTTGAATGTCACTTGCTATCAGCGAATTCAGATTTGCTTGTTTCTGTTCTGTAAATAATGTATAGGCATCAGGGTAACAAATCAGAGCTTTAATATTTCTATTCCCATAGAAACCCTTGTTAGCCACCAGTCATTGACAAACACCAGAACGTTCATTCTCAGCCCTTTTAAAAGTCCTAAATTTTTTATCTCCTGTTAGTAATGGCCAATATTTTTCTGTCACATATGAGACCAAAATGAGGGACAGATCATTATTGGACACCTTGGGGTACAGACTTGCATAGGTACAAATATTCAGATTAAAAAAAAACTAAAATATTGGGCCTTACCTCAACAGTTAGGCAGAAATATGGGTATTGCTGAGTAGGTTGGAATAGATGGACGTATGTCAATATTCGACCACAACTACTATACTAAACTATACTGTTCTGTACTGTGCTATACTATACTGCTATATACTATTCTGTACTGTCTATACTATTATGTACTGTGCTATATTATACTTAGTATACTATTCTGCACTGTTATAAATATGAGGCTTGAGAAAGGGACCTAGGAGGGTACCGAAACGTTGCCTACACAGTGATGTATTAAATAAATGGTTTTTTGATGAAGAAATCCTGAGAGTGCGTTGAATCTACATACTTACCTATATGTATATATATATATATATATATGACTGGGGTGCTGCTGGTACACTATAAAATTGATCTATGTAGTCCTGACACCAAATGCTCCCTCTAATTTAACACAGGTTAAAGCAGTGTGCACAGAAAAATCTGCTAGAATGTGAGAATGTTATTCTCCCTCTTTACAAAGCATTGGTAGAGCCTCATTAGGAATATGCGGTGCCGTTTTAAATCCTGTGTACAAAAAAGACATCTTGGAAATGGTTTAGAGAGTGGCAACTAAATAAAAATGGGATTGGGGGAACCTGAATATGAAGACAGATTGGATAATTTACAATTATGCACCCTAGAGAAAAGGCGCTTGCGTGGAGTATGATTACTGTCTATAAATTAATGGCCCATACAATAAGCTATCGGTCAATTACGGAAGTGCGGGTTATTACCGGAAGTGCAGTGTAAACGGACAGTAACATGTGGGAAACATTCCACTCTCTTTTTACGTGCATTAACGCCCGTTCCACTGTGGCCACGTCCTCAATGTGGATTCCCTTTATTTCCCCTTTAAGACCCCGCTGTTCTGAATTTAAAAGCACTGGTGCTGGTACTAACCAAAGTAACACACACACTATCAGGGTTCTGTACTGGGGACACATCTTTTTAATCTATTTATAAATGACTTAGAAGGGGGCATTGAGAGCAAGATCTCTGTGTTAGCTGATGACACTAAACTATGCAGAGCTTTGAAAACTCCCAATGATGTGCAAGTGCTGCAAGCAGACCTAGATAGATTATCAAAATGGGCAGCAGAATGGCAGATGAGATTCAATGTTGATAAATGTAAGGTGATGCATTTGGGATTTAATAATCTGTAATGGAAAAAGATTTGGGGGTTCTGGTAGATAGCAGACTTAGCTGTAGCAAACAATGCCAGGTAGCAACAGCTAGAGCTAGCAAGATATTGTCTTGTATAAAGAGAGGAATAGATTCAAGAGAGAAAAATATTATTCTCCCTCTTTACAAGGCACTGGCAAGGCCTCATTTGGAATATGCGGTGCAGTTTTGGAATCCCTAATACAAAAGGGACATCTTGGAAGTGGAAGCAGTTTAGAGAAGGGCAACTAAATAAAGGGAATGGAGGGGCTTAAATATGCAGGCAGATTAGACAAGTTAGGGCTGTTTACATTAGAGATGTGATGTTTGCATGGGGATATGATCACTTTATACAAATATACTAATGGGCCATACAGTAAACTCTCTGGTGCATTGTTCCTGAATAGGTCATATCAGAGGACACGTGGACATCCTTAAAGATTGGAAGAAAAGAAGTTTCATCTTCAGGTTAGGAAAGGTTTTCCAGCAGATGTAATGGCAAATTCATTAAATATCTTTAGGATAACTTTCTAAAACTAAAAAATATTGAGAATTACTGGTATTAATACATATACTGTAGTTCTGGTTGGTACAGGGACACTATATAATATTGAGAATTAATGGTATTAATACATGTACTGTAGTTCTGGTTGGTACGGGGATACTATATAATATTGAGAATTACTGGTATTAATACATATACTGTAGTTCTGGTTGGTACAGGGATACTATATAATATTGAGAATTACTGGTATTAATACATATACTGTAGTTCTGGTTGGTACAGGGATACTATATAATATTGAGAATTACTGGTATTAATACATATACTGTAGTTCTGGTTGATCCAGGGATACTTTCCAATTGCGGTTTCAAGTCAGGAAGGAGGGTGAAAAGGTTGGACTTGATGGACGTATGTCTTTATTCAAGCTCAATTGCTATGTTACATAAAATGATAAATTCATAAAATAAAATGACTGTTAAATGGATGATGTGTACTCACATGGTGCCATGTTGTAGAGTTTGTTTCTCGATATCTGACTTCTGCAGCTTTATCTAATGTAAATCTGAGCATATCTAATGAGTGTTCACTTCTAATAATGTTTGGCGTATTGCAAATTTCTGCAAAACGAGGAAGAGAAGGAAAATTGTAATATTAATAACAGTATTAATTACCCAAACCCTCCTGCAGGTCCCTATAAAATAATGAGCTGCAAGACAAAGGGCTGTGGAAGGATGTTATGTCACCAGACATTTGCTTTTATGCTAGACAATGTACACTTGGTCTTGCAGCATAATTCAATGTTTCCTTTAGGACTGAATATCACCAATGAAATGTCTCATTTATAATTATGTAAAGGGTTAAAAATAAATGTAGCGACCAATTAGATGTTATATAACTGCAGGGATTTGATGCTGGTAAACTGTTGCACTTCTTGGTACATAAGTCCCTTTAAGTATATTTTGTCTCAATATATTTACTGCCTCTACAAGGAGACTTCCATGTGCTATTGTACCGGGTACAATGGAATAATTTTATGAAGGCCGATATAAGGCAAATACCACAAGACCTGAAGGGATTTATGTAATATTGGCAATATATATGGCAAGCTTTACTTCCAGTTGAAATTGTATTAAATACAGGGGCATTACTGTAGGTACTTAGGGGCCAATGCAATACAGACAGTTTTTGTCAGAAATTAGTCCAAAACCCATGTTTACCGATGTATTATGGGATTAGCATTGGGTTTGAACTCCTTTTGAAAATTGAGTGGTGTAGCCAAAGTAATAATGGCTGAGTCAAGATTAGCGCAACAATTCTGTGGTAATCTTAATGCCTATTACTATAGTGGCATATTGACCAAATGCAGAACAGGAAAAGTTGTTTCCTACCTGACCGGGATACTGCAATGCAGTAAATCTGGCGAGATCCCAGTCAGGTAAGACACAACTTTTCCAGTTCTGCATCGGCCTGTTAGTGTAGTTTCACAGCATATGTTGTCTTGAACCCTTAAGAAAGAAGCAACGTCACTAAAGACATCAAAAGAACCCCACACATGTACACTTACAAAATTAGGTCAAAAAAGTCATGGGCGTTAAGTGCTGGTGCATAAATACCATAAATACCCCTATACAATCTCTACAAAATGCAATCCTAACATCAATATATACAGCATGTCCAATTATAATCACTAGGTAACAGTCTTAATTCAACTCTAAGGCTGTGTACACATTATTTGTCCCGACAGAGCGTTCGCTGCGAGCCGGGATCGTACTTTTGTATCTATGTGGAGGGGATCTTTACTTTTAATGGAAGGCCCTTTAGGCTGGGTACAGAAGATATTTCCAGCCAACTGACCAATAGTGCCATGGATTGGTCCCCCACACACAGATACAAAAGTACAATCCAATATAGAGCCACAGAAAACTGGACACTCAGCTCTCAATAAGAAAGAGCTTAACATGGATCTTAACATCCATGTGGAAATATAATTATTTTGTATAAGTAAGGTTATTGCTAGAATGTCATGGGGAATGTATCAATGATCGCAAGATCCTGACAAAACCCTGTTGCAGGGGGGCATAACGCATTTAGGTTATAGGGGTATTAACTGTATTATGGTATTGTGAACCAAAATAAACACCCATGAGTATTTTGACCAATGTGTGGGGTACTTCTGATGTCCTTAGTAACGTTGCTTCTTATGGGTACTAGTTAGTTTACCTCTGTTTGACCACTGTAGTTCAGCGTATCACGAGGTCATTGTTAAGTAGCAGTGCACTCTTCCCCTACTTGTAGTGTATTTGTTGTCTTGAAAAAGAAAGGAAAACTAACTATAAAATATGACATTAAACAAACAGTTACCTTTAGTAATTATAGAAAAGGTTTTGGTGCATAAACCATTGTAGACCCAAACTGTCGCTTTAACATTTTGGAACAGATAAGCGTCTTTTATCTGAACATCAGTAGAATTTGTAGCGCACTCTTGGCAGCTTTTTTTAACATCCCTTTAAAAGACATAATATGTATTAACATTCATGCAGAACATTCTGGGGACCTGCAATAACATTACAATGTGACAGGCAGACACAGGGTGTGGATATGAGATGGAGGACAGAAATTTACATTTGTCAGTTAAGTGAGAACAAAGCTTTTCCTCAGTGTCAGACTGTAAAGAAGTGTGATCCAGCCTGCAGTTTGACACAGGTAAACATCACTAATAACATGTGTAGAAGTTAGTAAGTTAGCCTGTGGAGCATTTTATAAACAGCTTCCCTGGGATTTCTATACTTTGCCTACTCTAGTGCTCTTTCTAGTGCTCTCTCTGGTACTCTAGTACTTTCTCTAGTACAATCTTTGGTACACTCTGGTACACTCTCTGGTACATTGTCTAAGAACTTCCTTTAGTACTCTCTCTAGAACACTCTCTAGTACTCACTCTAGAACTCTATCTAGCAATCTCTCTAGTAATCTCTCTAGTACTCCCTGGAACTCTTTTTGGTACTCTCTCTAGTCTAATACACTCTCTAGCACTTTCTCTAGTACTTTCTCTAGTACTCACTCTGTAGTACTCTCTTTTTTCCTTGCATAGAGCAAGAGTGCTGATGACCCAAAGCTTATCTCTGTAGAAGGAAAGAGACAGACTCACATTGCCATTACATGTGTGTTTCTGTCATTTTCTCTCTTCCAATAAGATCTGGACTTTTTGTGCTCTCCTAAAAAAATGATTGTATATAATATCAGGGAGTTAGGGGTCTGCTATTGATATCAGGGAGACGTCCTGAACATTAAGGAGAGGTTGGATGTCTAGGATAACTGCATTGTCAACTTACATCGTGGACTTACCATGTTAAATAGACAGTATAATCCATTACTGGCAATGGTAAGGAAAAATGTGGCTTCCAGGAGCACTTAATAAATTTGATCTTGTGATCTTTCAGAGATAAGTTGCAGAATAGATTCCATCCTGTAAATAGAAATCCAGGTAAAATGAAATGCTACATCTAAAATATATACTAAATATATACTTAGAACAATACATTAGGAGCCACTATAGCTCCCTGGTGAAATTGCACCGCAAATGTAATACAAACCGATACCGTCTGCCAGTGCGTCGCATTGCGGTATAAAACTTGTGGCCATAAGCTTATGTTAAAAGACCCACAAAATTTGCATCTGCCAGCATTATTCATTGCTTGTGTCATTTGTGTGGTTGTCTTTTGCTATATACTGTATATGAAAACTCTAGAAAAAAATTGTTAGCATGAAAAGGTGGTTATATATATACCATACCTAGACAAACAAAGTACTATACCATACCTAGACAAATAAAGTACTATACCATTACCTAGACAAACATATAAGGTACTATACCATACCTAGACAAACAAAGTACTATACACCATACCTAGACAAAACTACATACAGACAAGTACTATACCATACCTAGACAAACAAAGTACTATACCATTACCTAGACAAACAAAGTACTATACCATTACCCAGACAAACAAAGTACTATACCATTACCTAGACAAACATATAAAGTGCTATACCATACCTAGACAAACAAAGTACTATACCATTACCTAGACAAACATATAAGTACTATACCTACCTACAACAAAGTACTATACCATACCTAGACAAACATATAAAGTACTATACCATTACCTAGACAACAAAGTACTATACCATTACCTAGAACAAACATATAAATGCTATCACCATACCTAGACAAACATATAAAGTACTAACATACCTACAAACATATAAGTACTATACCATACCTAGACATACATATAAAGTACTATACCATACCTAGACAATACATATAAACTATACATACCTAGACAAACATAAAGTACTATACCATACCTAGACAAACATATAAAGTACTATACCATACCTAGACATACATATAAACTATACCATACCTAGACAACTATAAGTACTATACCATACCTAGACAAACATATAAAGTACTATACCATACCTAGACAAACATATAAAGTACTATACCATACCTAGACATACATATAAGTACTATACCATTACCCAGACAAACATATAAAGTACTATACCATACCTAGAGAAACATATAAGTACTAACCATACCTAGACAAACAAAGTACTACTACCATACCTACAAACATATAAAGTACTATACCATCCTAGACAAACATATAAGTACTATACCATACCTAGACACCAAAGTACTACCATTACCTAGACAAATATATAAAGTGCATACCATACCTAAACAATATATAAGTGCTATACCATACCTAGACAAACATATAAAGTACTATACCATATCCTAGACAATACTAAAGTACTATCCATACCCAGACAAACATATAAGTACTATACCATACCTGGAAACATATAAGGTACTATACCATACCTAGACAAACAAAGTACTATACCATTACCTAGACAACATATAAAGTACTATACCATACCTAGACAAACATATAAGTACTATACCATACCTAGACAAACAAAGTACTATACCATTACCTAGACAATATATAAGTGCTATACCATACCTAGACAAATATATAAAGTACTATACCATTACCTAGACAAATATATAAAGTGCTATACCATACCTAGACAAACATATAAAGTACTATACCATACCTAGACATACATATAAAGTACTATACCATTACCCAGACAAACATATAAATACTATCCATACCTAGAGAAACATAAAGGTACATATACCAGACCTAGACACAAAGTACTATACCATCCATAGACAATATAAAAGTACTATACCATACCTAGACAAACATATAAAGTCCTATACCATACCTAGACAAAAAAACAAAGTACTATACCTTACCTAGACAAATATATAAAGTGGTATACCATACCTAGACACAATATAAAAGTCTATACCATACCTAGAGAAACATATAAATACAATACCATACATAGACAAACATATAAAGTACTATACCATACCTAGACAAACATATAAAGTACTATACCATACCTAGACAAACATATAAAGTGCTATACCATACCTAGACAAACATATAAAGTACTATACCATACATAGAGAAACATATAAAGTACTATACCATACCCAGACAAACATATAAAGTGCTTTACCATTATCTAGACAAACATATAAAGTGCTATAACATACCTAGAAAAAAATATAAGAACTATGCCATACCTTGGCAAATATATTAAGTACTATTCCATACCTAGACAAATAATAAAGTATATATACCAATACCCAGGCAAATTTATTCCATACCTAGACAAACATGCTACAAAAAAAGACAATGTCAAACCAATATTCAAAAAAGGTTGTGGTTCCTAACCTGGTACTATAGACCTATAAGCCTAACATCAGTAGCAGGGAAGGTGCTGGAAACTTTGTTACGGGCTCATATCCTTGACTTTGTCTCCAGAACTGATCTTATTAGTAGTAGTCAGCATGGATTTATAGAAATAGATCATGGCAGACAATTTATTGTTTTTTATGGTTTTAACTAACTAAGAATTTAGATTCTGGCACAGCAGTTGATGTGTATACTTGAGTATAAGCAAGGTTTTAGGCTGTAAAATCAGCCTGAAAACCCAAACTCGGTTTATACTCGAGTCAGAAACTTACTTTCGAAATCCGGCAGCCACTCGCTCGCTCCCTGTAAGATCGCCGGCTGACGTCACTGCGCCCGCGCCGAGTAGTGACGTCAGCCGGCGCATCTTAAAGGGAGTGAGCGAGCAGCTGCTGGATAGTAAGGATAGTGCCGATAGTAAGGACATATGCCGGATAGTAAGGATAGTGCCGATAGTAGGATAGTGCCGATAGTAGGATAGTGCCGGATAGTAAGGAAGTGCCGGAAGTAGTAGTAAGGATAGTGCCGGATAGTAGGATAGCCCGATAGTAACGTGATATAGATAGTAAATGATAGTGCCAGATAGGTGATATGCCGGATAGTAAGGATAGTGGCCGATAGTAAGGATAGTGCGGTAGTAAGGATAGTGACGGATAGTAAGGATAGTGCCGATAGTAAGCATAGTGCTGGATAGTAAGGATAGTGCCGATAGTAAGGATAGTCCGGATAGTAAGGATAGTGCCGGATATAAGGATAGTGCGATAGTAAGGATAGTGCCACCGGATAGTAAGGATGTGCCGATAGTAAAGATAGTCCGGATGTAGGATAGTGCCATAGTAAGGATAGTGCCGATAGTAAGGATAGTGCCGATAGTAAGGATGGTCCAGAGGTAAGGATGTGCTGGATAGTAAGGATAGTGATGGATAGTACTGCTGCAGAGGATGCCCAAAACCTGATGTCACAGAAGGAGTAGAAGCAAATAAAATGCCCACAAGAGGTACTGAATTTGGTGGGAGGCGAGGGTGCAGATGTATGGAAACTACAACTCCCAGCTAATAAAGCATGCTGGGATTGTAGTTTCCAAAACATCTGGAGTGCTAAGGCTTTAGTTGTCTTTTAAATGGACAGAATAATTCTAATACATAATAGCCAAATCCAGTATGCTATTACTGTATGGGAAATCTGCTGTCCATTAAAGGGCAACTAAAGCTTTAAAACAATACTGAATCAGAAGGAGGATGGTATCTATTGTTGCCTCTGATTCTGTTTGTTTGAGGCTTTAGTTGCCCTTTAAAGGACAGCAGAATTCCCAACAGTAGTACCATACAGTAAGAGCAATACGGATTTGGCTATTACTGTATGGACTACTGATGGGAATTCTGCGTATATTTAAAGGGCAACTAAAGCCTCAAAAACAATATAGAATCAGAAGGCAGTAGTGGTCATAATTTCTACCCTCGGTTTATACTTGAGTCAATCACTTTTAATAGGTTTTTCGGGTAAAAATAGGTACCCTCTCGGTTTATACTCTGGTCGGTTTATACTCAAGTATATCGGTACTTGGATTTTGCGAAATCTTTTGATACTGTGCCACATAGGTGACTAATGTATAAACTGAGGACGTTGGCCTAGAAAAAACACAAGGCCTCAGTGTTTGCTGATGACACTAAATGGAGCCGCGGTGGATCAGCGCGAGGTAATTAAACTTACCTTTAGTCCTGGATCCTGTTGAAGTTATTGAAGAACGGAAGGTAAGGAATAGGTCCTTTACCTCCTGGTCTTCAATCACTGCTTTAAAGGAATAGTTCACTTTTTGTGTGAACTATTCCTTTAATAAGTCAATAGGAAAATACCAGTCTGTTATCATATCCAAAGTCTAACAAGGCTTCCCCTCAATCACATCATTCCTTCATTATGGGGTATGGCTGTATACAGTGACTTGATGTCCATAGTACATAAAATGGTATCTGTAGGAATATCCTAATGTCCTCCAATCGTTTTAAAAATCCTAGTGTCTTTAAGACAGGTTTTGTGCATGGCTACCACAGGTTTTAAGTATGAATCAATGAAATCCCCATGGTTGTACAATGATCCCACATAGATACTATAGTGTGCGTCCGGGTGGTGCTTGCAAACTTTTGTGAATCTTAGGCAACAGATACAATACAGGGGTTCTGGGAACTTCACAATTCAAAAAAATCTTGGTCTGCTTATCTATAATCCCCATGGTAAGGCTTATCACCATCTCATCAAGTTCTTTCTTATTTTAAACGTAGGATCTCCTTGCAATATTATAGTGATCTTTATTACCCAGTGTCTCCTGGCTTCCTCCACATAGTCTTTTTTTTCATCACCACATTGCTCCCCCTTTGTCTGCTTTCTTTACTATGATATCCTTATCCGTTTTCAGTTGTCTGCAATGCATTCATTATATTCAGTTTTAGTTAAGTGTATTTGGTGGTATTACTTTGCCATGGAAGTGCACCAATACTTTGCATACAGCATTATTAAATGTATCAAGGGTAGCATTAGACAACTCTGGAACAAATTTAGACTTTTTCCTGAACTTAGGTAGGTATCAGTTTTTCCCATAAAACACATCTTTAATTTTATGTTTCTGATAAACTTAAACCAGTCCTTTTAAAATCAAACAGTTTCTGCTTATGATGGGAACAAATCCCAGTCCTTTATTAATTAACTGTTCCTATTCACTGGTAAGCACTTTATCAGAAATATTAACCAACAGGGTATCAGGTGGGTTACTCACTTGTAGCGTCTGTATGGCTTGTTCTTGTTGGACCCCTTTACTGCCTTGTCGCCTCCTCCCTTTGCCTCTAGGGATTTCTAAATCTGTCTCTAAAAAATCTGAGACCCACCGCTGGACAAAGATGTGCTGCCCGGTTCATCGCTATCACTGGCGCATGTTTCCCGATTTCATCCTCGTGGCCTCCATGTGTTGGTATGGTAACGCAGTCATGCTTTTTGGTAACTGGCGTTCTCTTCTCTCTCGTGGCCAGTCATATACGCTTTCAACTCATAGTCCTGGTTGTCTCTCCTGAATTTCTGCAATTCTTTTGGACCAGTTTTCCTTTCATATCAGTTAATAGAAGCTTCAGTTTTTAATTGCGGACAACTCTTCTAGTGACCAAAGTGCAGTACTGTGTAGCTGTAGGCTTACTTCTCTCTTCCGTAATGTCTCCAGTCTGTCCTGGCAGTCCCTATCTGAGGATTTGAGTGGAATGGCATCTTCCTCTGTCTTAGTCCCAATATGCGTTTTTTCTCAGCTTCATAAATGCCAATGTAGCTGCTTTCTCTGTTGTCTACAGGAGTAATTTATATGTTAAAATGCCCTTGAGGCTGGCCTATGTAGGCAAAACCAAAAGTGAAGCCAGAATTAGAATAGGGGAACATAGACAGGACATCTCGTTTCAGGGTATTATTAAAACATTTGAAACTACGGTCAGTAGACACTTTTTTGAACACAAACATCACATATCTCAACTTAGATGGCTCATATTGGAAACAGTTAAAAGACATCCAAGAGGGGGTTTGAGCATTTTTGTTACAAATAGAGCTCCATTGGATAGATAGATTAGATACCATGGCTCCTAATGGCATGAATGAAGAATTTAACATGGCCTTTTTCTTATAATCCGGTTGATTAGTATTTTATTTATTATACAGATTGTAGTAGTATTTCTCCGATCTTCCAATTTGGGGTACTGTTTATTTCACAGTTTGAGATGATTACTCCACCATAGTGGTTACCTGAAAATCTACAAAAAAGGTATTTATCTAAAGAAATTCAGGCTCATTTACCCAAGACTCCTGGGCAATAAATGGAGTTAAAGTCGCGCTAACTGGTTCGCGGCTGGTTAGCATGACTAACTCCATATTAGCGTTGGATGCGCAGGTTATGCAAAAATCACCCTTGCATCGCATTTGCACTAGATTTAGCACAGGATTTTAACACCAGCAATAGCGGCTCTAGGTAAATGACCTGATTGAAACTAGGAACAACAATGTTGTAAAATATATTATTTATTATTGTACTGTGAATTAGAGTAACGAATATGAGTACCCAGTGAGACATTATTAACTATTTCTCTTATATTTTAACATTTTATCCACTTATTTATATATTACACCTTGAAACAATGTTTAAAACATTTATTGAAACAATGCATATAACCTCACACCCTGTATTTTAACACAGATATTTATCACAGTTTATTGGTTATATATATGTCTTTTGTTGTATCTTATTGTATCCATTGATTTTATCTTTTAGATATTGTTGTTTAACACTGCACTATGCCACGTTTTGTATGTAGCACTTTAAGATTGTATGGATCAGATCATGGCCACTTCTCTGATGGGAAATCACTAAGCATTATGGGTATTTAAGGAGAAGGGAGGATCACTGTTTTATCACACTGATGAAGGGGGTGGAACCCTCTGAAACCTGTGTGTTATGGTTCAATAAAGTATTCACTATTTATACTTTGGAGTCTATTAACTACAGGGGTCAGGTTGGAAGGATCTGCACCCAGGCTGGTGATGTGCATAGGAATTTTTTTGTTTGTAGGCTATTACCTACCCCATGTGCAGGGCAATGCACTCATTATATTAGTGGATGCAATGCTGCCACTGCCTCAGTAATATGAGTTGATTGCCCTGCACATGGGGTAGGTAATAGCCTAATAGGGCTTTGCGTCTACCACCTACCCTTGTTCAGCAAGCCTGAATTTATTACAGAGGCATCGCAAGGGTGGCAGTTCCAGTAGTACAATGCGTGATGACATAATTGCGCAGCCGTGGAGTACTACTGAAAAGAGATTTGGGGGCACTTCTAGGTAAGTTGTGTAAAACGGCCCCTCCCTACAGGGTGCCGCTCTGTAATGTGCTTCACCCTGCTCCACAACCACGTAGGACTCGTTTAAATAAGAATTCTTTCCTGCGCTGCAATATAATCCTCAGACCTGTTAAAAAGATTGTAAATACAGTAGCTGTTGCAGTGAAGATATAACAGGTTTAAAAAAGTACAGAATTGAAGAAAATGTATATCGGATACTTCTACTTCTACACCAGATCCACTTCTAGTATCCTCCTTCTCTGCATTCAGATCCCTTTTATATTAACGAGGAATGTAGTGGATTAGATCATCAAACGAACTCTTACCCACTAAGGTTCTAAACACCTATTCCCAAAAGAGAGGCTAGGATAAGACAGTGGAAGGTATAAATATAAGGTGAGCTATAGAATATAATATTATTAAAGTCAGATCTGGTAAATATGGTGAATTAATTTACTATATATAAAAATCCTTCAGCATGGTAATGGTTGAAAAATAAATACAACACATGAATTATAAATTAGTAATTAATACCCTAGATTACACACAAAAGGATATCATACACACATAAACATCTTATCTCCTAAAATGATTTGAAAATACCTAAAGTTTATCAGACAGTGGAAAAGTTAAAAAAAAAGTTGTATGGGATTCCAAAACTGCACGCATATTCCAAAATGAGGCCTTACCAGTGCCTTGTAAAGAGGGAGAATAATGTTTTCTCTCTTCAATCTATTCTTCTCTTCATCAAGGCAATACCTTGCTAGCTCTAGCTGTGGCTGTCTGGCATTGTTTGCTATAGCTAAGTCTGTTATCTACCAGAACCCCCAATTCTTTTTCCATTACAGATTCACTGGTGTAGGTGGCACAGAGATTATATAAACCCCAATGCATCACCTTACATTTACAACATTGAATCTCATCTGCCATTCTGCTGCCCATTTTGATAATCTATCTAGGTCTGCTTGCAGCACTTGCACATAATTCGAAGTTTCCAAAGCTCTGCATAGTTTAATGTCATCAGCAAACACAGAGACTTGCTCTCAATGCCCTTCTATGTAACTTATAAACAGATTAAAAATAAGTGGCCCCAGTACAGACCCCTGAGGAACTCGCTTAGAACTTTAGCCCAATAGATGTAGCTCCATTAACCACCACTCTCTGTTTGCGATCCAATAACCAATTCTCTATCCATGAACAAATGTTTCTTTCGGCCAACAGTCCTCAGTTTATACATTAGTCGCCTATGTGGCACAGTATCAAAAGCTTTCACAAAAAAAAGTATACCACATCCATTGCATACTCACTTCCTCATAAAAACCAATTACATTTGTCTACATGATGATCTATTTCTCATAAATCAATGCTGACTACTACTTAAGATCAGTTCTGGAGACAAAGTCAAGGATATGATCCCGTAACAAAGTTTCCAGCACATTTCCTACCACTGATGTTAGGCTTACAGGTCTATAGTTACCAGGCTGTGAACGACCACCTTATTGGAATTACATTGGCTTTTATCCAATCCAGCAGCACATCCCCAGACCAAAGTGAATTTGAAAAGATGAGAAACGTGGTCTAGATAGAACTGAACTAAGCTCTTTTAAAATCTGGGATGCAATCCATCTGGTCCTGGGGCTTTATTGATATTTACTTTGTCTAATTGTTTCCGTACCATATCCTCCTCAGCCAACGTGAATACTCTCATTTCTCCCTGCGTACTTTTACATTCCCTGCTGTAAGGACTAGAATTCTCTATAGTGAAAACCGATGTAAAAAAACGGTTTAGCAGATTCGCCTTTTTGGCATGCTCTAACAACCATCTCAGCCCCATTGTTTAATGGTCCCACATCTCAGTCCTCATCTTTTTACCATTTTTATACTTAAAAAACATTGTGGGTTGGACTTGCTTTGTTTGGCAATCCGTTTTCATTTTCTATTTAGCTAATTTAATTGCTTTCTTGCACTCTTTATTACAGCTTTTATATTCCCTGTAAGACTGTTCTATCCCTCTGATTTCAAAATGTTAAAGCCTTTTTCTTTTTTCCATTTCCCTTTTTACCTGAGCATTAAGCCATGCAGGAGTGGACCTAATTTTTTTACACCTGTTCCCTAAAGGTACAAATTTAGAAATGTAATAGTTTAATATCCCTTTAAAAGTGGTCCACATCTTCTCAGTATCTTTACCTAAAAACAATTTCCCCCATGAGCAGGAGTGATTCCTTTAACAGCACAAAATTAGCTTTGCTAAGTTTTTGTTAACCCGTGCACTTAGTTTTTTGCAACCTATATTAAATGACACTATATCATGGTCACTTATTCATGGTCACTATTCCTAAGCTTCCCATTACCTTCATTTCCAAAATGAGCTCAGGGTTATTAGATATCACCAGATCCAACACGCATTCTGTCAAGTAGGAACGTCTACCATCTGTGAAAGAAAATGCTCATATAGGAAATTTAAGAACTTTATACCTGGTGCTGGCAGTTCCCTTACTCCAATCTACAGTATGTCAGGGAAGTTAAAATCCCCCATAACCAAAACATGCCCCATTCCAGCAGCCTTCGCCAACTGCATATGGAGATTCATTTCCACCTCCTCCCGGCATTTGGCGGTTTAAAACATATCCTAACAATTAATTTACCCACCTTCTTGCTTCCTGTACACAGCTCTACCCATATTGTTTCTGCCATATCGTTTATACCCCCATCTATTCCATCTTTAGATTTGGCTTCAATTCCTGTTTAACATACATACATACTCCCCCTCCTTTCTTATTAACTCTGTGATGTCTAAATAAGGAGTATCCTTCAATATTACTGTCCAGTCGTGTGAATCATTTAGCCACGTTTCTGCTATACCGATCACATAATCTTCCAATTTGAACTTAACAGTATCTTATTTATTAACAGAACAATATTAATAAAGCATTGCAATTACACAATAGAGGTGAAATAGCATTGCACATATATCACATAAACACTCCACAAACCAGAGGGATCAGAA
Organism: Hymenochirus boettgeri; assembly: GCA_019447015.1. Lineage (NCBI taxonomy): Eukaryota > Metazoa > Chordata > Amphibia > Anura > Pipidae > Hymenochirus > Hymenochirus boettgeri. The sequence continues at coordinate 363,249,372 of CM033469.1, read as the reverse complement.
ACAGCATAAATAACAATCAGCTTGTTAGTTCCACCCTGCCTCAGGTCACTGTAGTAGAATCCTCTACCCCTATACCTGGCACTATGTCCCTATTTCTTGCTTGGTATACCTAGGAGTTCTAGTCCTTACTAAATATCCTTGTTGGAGCTCAGGCTGTTCACTAGCTACCCTACTCCTATCTATCACTCCTGGAGTGATCTATAACAATCTAATTTCACATTAACTGGGCTTAACTGCTATCTAGGTCCCCTGGGCCTTCCCCTATCCTCTGGAGAAACTCCAAGAAGTAGAACGAGGCTGAGCATATGGGCTTTCCCTTTATACTTTTACACAGCAGCTCACTGGCAAAATCCTGCCAGAACAAAAAATTAAAGGGTAACTAGTTACAGTTACCTACACAAGAAATAAGTAAAATACATATGTTCCTTAAAAAAATCGATGTGGCACTAATGTCAAACTAGCTTTCTCTAGATTGCAATCTGAGAAAAAGAAATATCCCTATGTTAGTGTATATAGAGTGAATCGTCAGATTAAATGTTCTTTTCTTAGTAATGGAGTCAAATACTCAAATCAGAGAGATTAAGGGGGAGATGGAGTACTCACTTAGGGCTAGGCCACACTGAATCGCTTTTAAGCGTGATCCGATCGTGATTTTAAAGTGCACACTAGTGTAGCCCAGTTGTGTGTGGCCAACTAGTGCTCTAGAGAGCACTGCATTGCGTAAATTGCAGTACAACGCGTTCCACTTTTTTGCGCAATCGCATGGGTTTTGATTGCGAACCAATGTGCTTGTACGTCGGGAACCCAAATGTGAGCGTTCACGTGCGCTTCTGTGCATGGTACATGTGTGGCCTCAGCCTTAGCGTGAGTTACTGCATGGTGGGAACAAGGCAGGTAGGAAGCACGGAGGTAAGGCACCATTGAAATCATGTTAGTTTCACACTACAAAGTAGTGCAAAGGAACTGGAAATACGCCACTGGAAGTAGCTGAATTTTCTGTAAAAAATGCACCACGTGTGAAAACATTGTGCCTTGATGTACGCTTTTGCAATTTATTTGTCTCCTATTGACTTGTATTACAGTGCGCTAGAGTGTGGTGAAACGGTGATGCGTGTGTTGTAAAAAAAGAATAACTTGTATGAACATAAAGCGCTTAGTGGGACATATTATTCGTGATTGTTAATTATAAGGAGGGTACAGGTGCAGATCGCAAACGGACATGGAAATGGGAGCAATTTGCACAGCGCAATAAATCGCTCCAGTGAGGCTGAGCCCTTAGAGCAAAAATCAATGACACTAACTTAAAACCATGGAAATATAAACTGTATAGCAATCTTCTCATATCCTCCTTAGCATTCTCTATAACCAAACCCAAACCATTATTTATGGGTCTGCACTGTCAACCCTGATTTTTTTTGACTTGATCCTACTTGATCAGTAATTCCTTCTTAATCGCAGCATTTACTACAATAAAAACCTATATTATAGATGGAAACACACCACTCCATCCCTCTTACATATATTTTTTTGATGATCTTTATCCCTTCTTATCTTTAATCTAAACCGTGTGGGCTTTTGAATTTGAACTGCAGTATCTGATATGATTAAGGAGTGTCCCATTTGGTTCAGTATCTTTACCTAGGAAAACCTTAACCTATCTGTGGTAAAAATGTGCAAAGTTGTGAAACCAAATGCTAAGAACAGGAAATGACTGTGGAATAATGATTACCCTGCAAAAGCCACAATGAAACTGAACGTGATCTGCAAAGCCACAAACCTTTACTCAGGTTACATGAGGCAGGCAGTAGGTGTACTGAGCGAACCGCAACCAATATACCATAAATGACCCACAGTAAGAGAGACAAAAACACTATTCATTTTCATACAGTAGCCCTAGTATATAGTGTTTATTATGTGGTTTACAACACCTGGTAGATTTGAACTGCAGCTCTGTTAACGGTGGACAATAGGGAATTAAACACCCCCACCCGAATTACGTACCCAAGGAAGTGCTGGGTCCTCACCCCTGGGTTTACCCTGCGTTAACTGAACAAAGTTATCTCACTTGCTTTGTGCAGCTGCATTGATTCATCCCCGATTCAGCCTGGAGCCGACACACAAGTCAGTCTTCCTATTGGTCAGGACTCTGTATTGAACTGGAAGTGTGGTCGCCCATGTTAATATATAAGCTTCATTCAGCTAAAGCAGGCTAAACCCTGGGGTGAGGACCTAGCACTTAAAGGACATGTCAGCCTAAAATAAACTTGCATATAAATGGTTCACCACCCCCCCAAACCTAGGTTTCACATTATCCATCCATCTACCAAAGATGCCCCTGAAGTGATTTACCTAACCCAGTCTCTAGCCTCTCTGCGCGCTGACAGCCCCTCTACTTCCTGATTGGGCTGTCAGTTAAGGTGCAACACGGTGTCACGCCAATTGCCTGACAGCCATGACCATTATTTTAGGCTGGACATGCCCTTTAAGGTCCTCACCTTGGGTACAAGTGACACTAGTAGGGGAGGAAAGGCTGATTTGAGTACATTTGTTCTTTAATAATGTGTTCTACTACTAAACATATATAGATAATATAGAAATTCTCGTGAACTGTATTTACAGAATGTTCCCTCTAAGCTGTGCACATGCAACAAGAGTATTTGCATTCTAACCTTTCATTTTATATAAACAGTTCGGTAACTTTCAGTGGGGTTTGCAGATCTAATAACGATTAATCAAGCCATACTCTTCTAGGAGCCTGTATACATCCCAAATGCCAGGGACGGGCCTACAGATTCTGGATGCAATACTGTGTCATTAAGTATAAATTCCCCTCCTCGTGCGCTGGATAACATTTGAAGGGTAACTGTTGTCTCCAAGCAAGTGTCCTCTTTTAAAAACTCTAAGGGCTAGGCCACACTGCTGCGTTTTTTTTGCGATTGCGATTGCGTCTGCGATTTTTCAAAATTATTGAAAACGCGCAACGCAAAAAAACGCGCGTTTTCTCGATGCGATTGCGATTGCGTTTTGCGTTCTCATTTTTAATCGCAATCGCATGCGTTTTCCTATACTTATTGAAGAAATCGCAATCGCAAACGCAACGAAATCGCACATGAAATCGCATGCTATTGCGTTTGCGTTTGCGTTTCAGTGTGGCCTAGCCCTAATACCTTTTAAACAAGCTTAGGATGATGTCTCTAGCTTTCTAGATCCTAAGTTATAGGCTTGTAAATTTACACTTTCTTATCTATCCTGGCTGTTTCTTATCTATCCTGGAGTCTGTGACAGTGACAGTCATGTATTTGTTGAGTAAAAGCCCCATCCCCAAAAAATTTATCTTTTCTAAAGCTAATTACAGACCTACAACCATTCGCTGTCCTTTCCTCTACATTAGGGAGAGAAAAAAATATTTTCAGGCTTGTGGCTAGCATTAATTTTATAAGTTTAAATTTAAAATTTTATTTAGAAGTTTCGTACGGGACTTGCAGACATCCCACCCTGCCGTTTGAGGCTTCCGGACAGGGTGGAAGAGGGGGCAATGTCACACAGGGGGAAGGAGTTAGCCATTTAATGTTGGGGCGAGGTTAGGGTTGGGCGTTCCGGGCGCATGACAGGAGTATTCCGGGGGCGTGTGTGTACTGGACATTGGGGGGCATTTTATATATACTGGTCAATGTGTGGGACTGGACATTGGAGACATTTTATATATACTGGTCAATGTGTGAACTGGACATTGGAGACTTTTATATATACTGGTCAATGTGTGGACTGACATTGGAGACATTTTATATATACTGGTCAGTGTGTGTGCTGGACTTTGGGGACATTTTATACATACAGGTCAGTGTGTGTACTGGCATTGGGGCATTTTATATATACAGGAGGTCAGTGTGTGGACTGGAATTGGAGCGTTTTATATTTACAGGTCAGTGGTTCTGCTGCACATGCCATTTTAAATATATAGGTCAGTGTGCACTGGATATTGGGGCATTTTATATATACTTGGCAATTTGTATACTGGACATTGGGGACATTTTATATATACTGGACAAGTGTGGACTGGACAATGGGGGCATTTTTATATTATAGTGGGCAATATACTGGTCAGTGTGTGGACTGGAAATTGGGGGCATTTATATATACTGGTCAATGTGTGTACTGGACATTCGGGGCATTTTATATATACTGGTCAGTATGCGTACAGGACATTGGGGACATTTTATATATACAGGTCAGTGTGTTTCTGGAAATGGCATCTCATATATCAGGTCAGTGTGTGCTGTTGGAAATACACTTTGTATATGAGGTTAGAGCAATATAGTGTTATTGTATATGTGTGTGCAAAATGTGTCTGTTTAATACATGTTCTAGTCTGTGTGTAACGCATCAGTGCATGTTTTAGGGCCCCCCCCCCCAGAAATGTACCCATATGGGGCCCAGAAAAGCCTGATGGCGGCGCTGTATGTTGGTAAGAACTAACAGCTGAAGTAGCAAGAGGTTGTGTGAATTCCAATACCCAGCCTGTCAGACCATCAGAGAACTGGAAACATCAGGTCCTCACCCCTGGGAATAAGCAAATTGTGAAATATTGACAGGTCTGGTCAAGGTGGTGGTGTAACTAGGAATCACTGGGCCCCCTGCAAAACTATGATGGGGCCCCTATGCGTGCTTCATCCACAGTGGTTTTCTGAGAGAGGTTCTATTGCAATAGGAAAACTAAGAATTTGGGGCTCCCCTTGGCTCCCAGGCCCCCCTGCTCCCCTGGTAGATACACCGCTGCAAACAGGCCAACTTATAGAAGGATGCCCTCTGCCCCAATAGTTGGTGTAGACCTCGATCACTGACCTGGGCGGGAAGGATCGGAATTAACTAGGAATATACAGTAACTGTCATTCATCTGTAAATTCCAATGAACCCTGGAGCATTAGAGAACAGTGACTGCCTTCAACTCTCTGCACATTATACATGAAGAAAAGTCGTTCAGGAGGATTCAATAAAAGCCCTTATCATTTAATGGTGCTAATTTTGCCCCAACCATATAGAACTTATGTAACATTTGAAAGCTTACATTTGATTGGTTGGGGCAAAATTAGCATCATTTTAACGATAAGAACTTTATTGAATAACCCCCATTGTATATTGGAAAAAAACAGATCATTCTTCTCAGCACATTAACACTACAGGTGATTCAATAAAAAGTTCTTATTGTTTAAAATGGTGATAATTTTGCCCCAACCAATCAGATCTTATTTAACATTTGAAAGCTAACATCTGATGGTTGGGGCAAAGTTAGCACCCTTCTTAACGATAAGAACTTTTATTGAATACCCTGATAGAGAAGTAAGTAATAAAACCAGAAGCATATTATACAATAAAAACAAATGCGTGTACATGTAAATGACTTCTACATTGAGAAGATTGGTTTTGCTGCTTATAGAATAAAACATAGAAAAGCTCAATGTATAACTGAAAGAAAAGGAGAAGCCAAATGCGAACAGGAAGTCATTCGCTTTGAGGGACACAATAACACAATTAGCACCTCCTTCCTGTTTCTCCTAAGCTTATTCACATCTCTGCCATGTGTTTCCCTTATGCGGTACTTGCATTTTATTTGTAATTGTAAACATGTCATTCTCAGTTTCCATGAAACAGTGACATTTATTAGTCTTTGAATTTCACCTTCCATTGTATTTAAACTTTTATTGCAAAATTTCAGTTTTGAAAACTCTCCATTCATTTCTGGTTTTAAAGGATAAAAAAACACACAGGAACTAAAACGCTTGGTCCTCACACCTGGGGTTACCCTCTGGTCTAGCCTGCCCCTTCCCGGCCGTGTGTGTTGCCAGTGTGTTGTTTTGTACCTCATCCCTTGTAAATTTGATGTTTTTTTGATGTGTTTCTGTGAAGACTTGTACTTCCTTCTGGTAGATTTACCCAGGTGTCATCCAATATCTAAATCAGTTGCTGGGTACTATGCCCTTGAAGGTATTAAGCGCCTGTGTTTCTACTTCCTCCATTTAAAGGTTTGATACGATTAGTGAAACTGGATAGCACTAAGTCCAGTAGGGAACACAAGATCTGTTGCCTGGTAAAGTGCTGTCTTGGCCTAGCCAAGACACCTTACCCTGGGCAGTTTCGATAAAACCTCTTAGCCTCAATGCAATCAATGCCTTGCAGCAGAAGGACCCTAACACCTGGCTGTCATTGCTAAATGGGACTTTCCAGGGTATTTATAACCACAGATTCTTGACAAGTCATTCTGAATTGAGAGATCCAGTCGGATGACAGCGAAACATCTTCAAGAACTAATTCCAGTTGATCTAACTGAATATAACAATATACTGACCTGGTGAATGTTTTTTTTAAGGGCATGTCCACCCCGAAATTTAACTTTTGATATGTGGTAGGGCAGCTCCCCCAGCCCCAACCGCATTAATATAATTGTTAGAAAGTCCCCCGATTCTTACTTACCTGCCTCTCTCCTCCGCTGCAGTGTTCAGGCCCTCTGCTTGCATGGAATTGAAAGCAGGGGGCGGGGCCGGCAGCCGCTCCGTGATTGGCTGAGAGGCAGGGAGGGCTGCACTGAGCATGCCTCAACCTTGATGAGGTTGAGGAAGTCTCAGGCACAGCATGAGTCACACACTGCTCCTACACCAGCAGTTTCCGACTTTGGAGGGGCACAGCAGGGGAACTATTTTGAGCAGGAATGTAAGGTAAGGATTGTTTTTAACTACTTTATGTGGCCAGTAAGGGTTAAATTTTAGTTTTGGGGTGACATGCCCTTTTAAAGGAAAGGTAATGTACATAGACAGCTAAACTATACAGATCCAACCGATATCCAATGGAAGAAATTAAATAGTTACCTTGTGCATCAAGATATATATATAGGAAATGGGACATGGCTGGCACTTTATATTTAAACCCCCTAAATACATCCTAATTCAGACAGTAAATGGATTATTATAGACTGCTAGTAGGCGTGACCTGCTGTACCTGCAGTAGCTTGCATGTAAAACAACATTGGTAAGTGACCACAACTGTGTGATACTGGAATCGGGGAAATAAAACCACAAAACCCATGTTAGTAAGGTAAATTCCCCAGCACCCACATTAAACTGAAAGGTGAGACACAGAAAACTGCTTTAATATTGAGGTGCTCTGCTGTCTGATTCAGTGTTGTTTTGAGGCTTTAGTTGCCCTTTAACGCACAGCAGCCAGGATATTAGGTGACACAAAGCTGTGAAAACCTGTTACTTACCACTGAGTTTCATATAAAGGCAAATTGAATCTTGAGTATTTGCCATTTTTCTGTCAACCAGAGCTGAGCAATAAATTTGATTGGAATCCCAAACAGCAGAAATCTGATCCAGTAAATTGACCTTGCAGGTGGAATTCCTGCGCTGTTGCTTACACAGACTCCCAACAGCAGTCACCTCCACCGCAACCAACTGTTCTGCCTCTGGGCTCTTTTCTTCTTATGATATTCTACCTCCTAATCAATTGTCACTAATTAACAATGTTGTTTAGCTTACCTGTCTAATACAGACCAAATTGGTTTTAAAACCCTCCACTTTTAATCTATAATTTGCAGGGTGGTAAGATTGAGTATTCCTACACCCCCATGTACACTACAAGTCCAACACTTAAGAAGTGAAGTCCATTGAAAGTGCTCGCAGACAGCTGTCCCCCTCAGAGGTGGACCCTCATAGCAACCGTAGGGGAAACTTCCAGTCGGTTCTGGTCTTTTAAAGAGCTGGTCGCACCATGCTTACTTTATACGCGCGATCACGCTGTTTTTAACAGACCTTGGAGCACTGGCAAGGGGTGTCTCAGGGGCAGTTGTGTCCCTGTTTTGTGTGATATGGTAGCAGCAATCAACAACCTCCTGCAACTTCTGCTCTGAAACAGTGTGACAGCCCCTCATCTCTGTCCTCCTCCCTTTTGCAGGCCCCCTTGGTCCCCTTCCCTTGCAAGCCCCCATGGTCCCTTCAACTCATGGGCCCCGTGCCTCTCCCCTTGCAGCCTCCCTGGCCCCTTCCTTTGAGCCCTCATTGGCCCCTCCTTTGAAACCCGCTTGGACCCTCCCACTTGCGGGCCCCCTCGGAGGTGATTCTGCCTCTGCCTGAAAAGACTGTTTTCATACAGTTTTCCATAAGGAATGGGGTCTGGGGTACGATTGGGGAGTTGCCACGGGGCCCATGAAAAGTAGTGGTGCCATGGCCTGTGAGTGAGCAGGGGGCCATGAGTGAAGGGTCATGAGGAGGTTAAGCACTGTAGATTCCCTACCTTTTCACCTGGTTCCTTCACACAGAAGGGAGGGATTCTGGGTTTCTTCACACACTGTGAAGTCTAAGGCTGTGCCTCAATGGTGAGGAGGAGCAGCTTTTGGAATGTTCATCTGCATCCTCCCACACCTTAACTTTATTATCAGAGATGTCTTTATATTTGGGTGTGCAGCATGTAGAGAGTGGTTGGGTGGCTTATTTTAAAAAGGTAGGAATCTAGCCTTCATTTAAAGTCAACTTGTCTGGAGACTACAGTTGCCCTTTAAAGTGCCAACAAGTCACTACCATACCTTCACCACATGGCTGGAATTATTTTTTTAGGGGCATATTTACAGGTAAATTTAAAAGTTGCATGGTATTGTAAATACTGCATGTATTGTGTAAAATACTTGCATGGTATTGTAAATACTGCATGGTATTGTAAATACTGAATGGTATTGTACTTTAGCTAACCCACGGTTATTGGGTTTTTTTATGCTGTTTTTTTTATAGTAGCCAATCCATAAAATCTTGAGCAAAAAGCAGGACATAAAGGGCCCTGTCCATGCTTTCCCCACCCATTCCCACCATGCTTATCCCAATTCAGTATTTACCAGGCTCAACTAGATCCTGGGCAGCAAGACCAGACCAGACCATTGGGACAGTACCCCAAACAGAACTGTACAACCCACTGTATTAATGTGTAATAAGCACCCATGGATTTATGTAATGATGATATAACATAAAGACCAACCAATGATTTTCAAACATTACAATTATTGTGTTATGCTAACCTTAACGGAATATTCCGATTAGAAAACCCATAAATGATCAGCTGGACTGGGGAGTGGAATTGCTGTTCTCAAGAACATGTTATTTTATGTTTGTAATATTATTTCATTTTATTCTTAATTTGGGCGTCTTAAATGATTATGTAAGCAAACTGTATAAAATATGAAGATTACGTACGACTTTCAAACAGAAAGAGTTACTAAATGTAATATGACTACTATTGGGGGGAAAAAGAAAAAAAGTATAAAGCACCATTGTACTAGCCAAATACTTCAGTTCAATATACTGCACAAGCAGATAGCATTGGGTTGCAATAATCTAATCCAAAACATTTAGGGAAGAGTAATATAATGCTTATTTCAATATATACAGGGGCACTCATATTAAATAATGCTAATAATGATAATAAAACACATTGGTTTTAGTGTAATGTAGGTGCAATTGTGGCTTTATTATATTAATGTTTCTTCACCATCCTTTAGAGTATTTACTCGTCTTTCATTTTAAAACTATGGCCCGTAGTGTGAGTATTGTTTACCTGAAACTTCACATGTTTTTACGTGCTTCAGACCTGTACGGTGAAATGAATAAAGAATTTAACATTATGGGTTTTGTGTATTAACATTTTAAAACACATTTAATGAAATGATAAAAACATCATCATACCAAAGTTTCTTAAAGAAAGTAGAAATAATTTAAAACAAATCTGTCCTTACTTAGTAACCCAGAACATGCTGAGTAAAATGTGTTGTTTGCCCGTGCAAGGAATTTCTTATAAGAAACACCAGTGGGGAAAAGGTTAAATATTTACTTCTTTTTCCATAACTCTCTCCAATGGGACAGTCTTGCTCAGAACACTTAGAGGAGGGCATGACCAAACTAATAATTTCACACATTTAGTGGTCACATGGAAAGAGTTATTACATTGGCTATAGACCATAAAATAGATACAATTAAATTTTGTCTACAAAATAAAGTAAAAAATAAACAATAAAAGAGAACTAATTGAGTTTAACTTTTTGGGGGAGGTTGGTCATTCCTACCTCCCATAATGTTTCTGTAAGGAGTGCCAGCCAAGAAACTGCTTCTGCCCGACAGGAAAGTTAAGGACTAAGACTGGGTACACACAGAGAGATATTTCGGTCCGATCGACCGATAGTTTCAGTATCGGTCGATCGACCGAAATTTCGCATCCAAAATGTGCCCATGTCCGATCGAACCGTTCGTCCGAATCGGCGTCGACAGGTGGAAAACCTCGTCCGAGTGTGCGGTCCATAGGGACTTTATGGACGCACGATCATCACGTGTGGACTATCGGACACGGCTGCTTGTGCCGCGACCGCAGTCCTTCATCCTGGCTAGCTACCTAGCTTAACCTGGCAGATAAAAAACTGTAATGTGATCCCACAAAAACAATATATATCACTGTCCCATAGAATGTTTAGATAGAGGCATGGTTAATTCTACAGTATGTAAATGCAGCAGGAAATCAACCAGAACTAAAATGAATGATATGGTTATAACGCTCGAAGGTTCCTCAGTCATCCACGTCAGGATATATTAGGTATTATTTAGATCAGTCTGGGGAATCAACTAGAGATTTAATCCACATTAGGAATTTTTATTTTTTTTTTGCTATACATTAGGTCACCAATTTACCTGTATCTTAAGACCTCGTACTCACGTTCGATCACGGTTTCCCTGACGCCACAACGCACGATATGCCAAACGTTCGTTTTCTGCTGATAATCTGCCCGTGTATGGGCCTTTATTTGGCCGAACCGCTGGCCGTTCAGAGATCGGCCCCGGTCGGTCGGCAACAATCCCCGGTCGACAAAACCACCCGGCCATAAAAGTATACAGGCGATGGGCGATATCGGCGAACCAATTTCAGACAACTCGTCGTCGAGGGTCGGGACCCTGCCAAAGGTCGATCGTATGTGTGTACGAACTCTTTAGTGTGGGTATCTATAGTTTTACAGTCATCTGATCAAATGTCAGATGTTTCCTTACCACAAGGCAAGCCAGCAAAAAGCACAAACCCTTCCTATAATGGTTACCACCTATACCTACTGTCAGTAGGTGGCATCTAAGGATTTTGGGGATTCCAGCGCTACCTAACAATTCTAATACTAGTTAAACGGTTTTTCGGGGTTACAGGTGCCTTACGTTTTGCCTATATTTAAATGTGATTGAAAAGCATCAATACCAGGGAGAGACCTAGCAATAAGCGAAGGATGGCTTCTATAGGCAGGTTAAAGGATAGAAGAGGGAGTTACCTTGAATGTACCCACTTTTTACATTCACATGCCTGACGAAATCATTCTACCTGGGGGGAAAAGGCAACAGAGTGACATTAATAGACTTACATACCATCAGTCCATATCCCTCATCGTCAGGTGGCATCTCTAGGGTCCTGACTCCGAGAAGAACAAGGGCCTCATGGGCACAATTTTTTAGGCTATGCCCCTCTTTTTCCATCCAATGAAAGAACACCCATCAGGTTAATGATAGCCGAGAGCCAACAAACGGACCAAACAGAGAGAGAGATATACACCAACCCAGTATATGATAATAGATAGAAAGAAGAACCGATAGATACAACAGTGAGCCGATCCATACATACTGATAGCAAACTCGGCAATCTCATTTATACTACTGGTACAAAACAGCTCACATTAAAATCCTCCCACACCTGACTAATATGCTACCCCCCCATGTTGCCCACATTGTACACACTGACTGGGTAATACAGGTTCCACATTGCGGCACACGGATTACTGCAGGTTGCCACAAGCTGACTGATACATACAGTTGTCCACACTAGGGTACATACAGGTTGCCCACACTGGACGGTATACATACAGGTGCCATACTGACTTGTACATATGATGCCAACTGGTTATATTCCACAAGTTCCCACATACCCACACCGACTAGTACATACAGATGTCCACCTGACTAGTTACTACAGGTTTGCCCACAACCTGACGGTTGACATACAGTGTTCCCAACACTGGATTGGTACTACAGTTGCCCGCACTGGGCTTAGTACATACAGGTTTGCCCACACTGACTGTAATACACGTGGCCACTTTCACGGTAGGTACATATCGTACACGTGCCCCAATACCCCCCCCAAACAGACTGGTATTTTTAAGTTTTTACTTTCTTGGTGTGGAAGAGCAGAACTAGCGGCAGGCAGAGCAGAAGTGAGTGGATCCACCAGCTACTGGTAGGTCACCTATGGAGCTTCCCCCATTCACCACCTTTGATTCCCTGGAGCATGCACCCCTCGACACATAAACAATAGTTGTTGCATGGACTCACCTCCTGTGTTGTAAGTTAATAATAAAAATGCAGCATTCAGGATACCCGACGTAGTTGTGAGTGAGTATGGAAACTTTAAACCAGACGTGCTTTCCTCTTGGGGCACTTCATGGAAGGAACTACATAAAAAAACACATTCAGGGGCACTTCCCAAGTTCCACGGCACGTGCCCCTAAGATCTTTAACGTAGCGACGCCACGCTGACATTAAAACCAATTAACAACGGAAGTAGAAGTAGCAAGAAAACCGTAGCAGTAAAAGATGTTGTAAGATATTAGTTGGTTGTTTAGGGCATATTTTTGAGACTGAAGTGATGCAAAGGTGTGATTGCTGAGATAATAACCATGCAAGCTTTCAGACGTTATGATTCCTTCTTAAAGGAATTGTACACTGCAAATTTGACTTTGCTTCATGCCTCTATAAATGATACTGTTAAGACAGAGCACTTCTATCGAGTTTGTTTGTGGCTGCATGACTTCCAAATACTGTTTTTTTTTGCTGAAGCTCAGTGCCCCCAGCCCCCCTGCCAGACTATCTGACTTCGTGTGAGGGCAAGCCATGACTCAGTATCCTATGAGGCAGCATTGGAGGAAAAATTCCCATCAAGAGTCACGTACCAACAGTGAAATAAATATATTTCCAGTAATGGGGAAATTTAAACAACAAACATTTTCCCCAGTGTATCATGATCATAAGCTTCAAGTATTTAATATAAGGATCTTGCGAGTAGTTCGTTATCTAATTGTAAATGGAAACATAGTGATAGGGTGACAGACTGAAAAGTTACCTTACCTGTTTTGACCTTACAATGATAAAATAATAGAATGACCACAGCTTTTTCTATGGGGAGAAAATAGACAGAACTTGTCAAAATTATTTAGCAATGATCATCCCAAACATCAATTATTCTAATCCATTTTAAGGAGGCAAAATCCATAGATGCTATATTTATAAGGGTAATTTAGGTGGCATAATTTATGAAGGGGCAAAGGGCCCTATTAAAAAACACGGTTTAAGGAAAATTTGTGATGTCACAGGTTATTTGAAGAAGAGCGCCATGTAATTGCACGACCGTGATCATAATTTTACGACTGCGATCATAAATGTACGATTCACAGTCATAATTAAATTGGTGATTGTTCAAATCTAAGTAACGACAACCGTGCCTTTGAGAATAGGGCCAAAAGCTCTTTGGCCACAAAAATTTTCCGCCATCTTTTGCCAATGTTTTACATAAAGTAATTTATAAAAATTGGTGACATTTAGCAGCACAAAAAACATTTTGCACACCTTAACCAAACATTTTTTCACTCAACCATTGCAAAATCAATGGTTGAAGAAGGAGCAGGGTATTAATAATTAATAAAAATTATCAAAAAATTTCTTGCCAAATGCCAAGGTAGGTGTAAATGCAATTTCGGGGCCTTTTTTGCCTGCAAAAGGTTGTTTTTGTAAATCTAAGGTAACAATTACATGTCATATTACTCTTTTACCATAACTGCGAAAATTTGCAGTAGTAGGTATTAGGTTAACTCATTAACATACCTAAAATACATGTAACATTAAAACATTCTAAAACAACATAAAACAATAATGGGTCTGTGAAAGTCCTGTGAAATTGTGGACAAGTCCATCTATTTATGTCCCTGTTCAAAGTGTTGGTCTTTAGTTCTACATATATATGAGGACTAAATCCTTTTAATAGGGAATAACGTTCATTTTCAGAGGGCCACATAAAAACCTTTATCACTATCATTAATATACTGCTACCACTTACAGTATCCACGGTGTGTACATTTGCAGTAATGAACATGCCGCTGGTTTTTTTTATATTTAAAAATGTAAATGGGTGATGTAATGGCACTCCGTGTTACTGGCCTGCATTCATTAAAGGACAATTATACTCACCCATCCACTCACCAATCCCCATTTAAAGAGTTACCCAGGATTAGTACCACAGTAATTACTACTTAAATTTGTTGCTCCAAAACGGTCCGCTCCTCACACCATCTCTCTGTACTGTACGAGAGTGGCAGTCTAGGGGGCCAATTGAAAGATAGCTTCTCGCGAGCTTGACTTCCCATTTTCCAACCTCACTCACTCAAACAGAAATAGCATATAACTGTGCTTGTATTGTGAACATGTTTAACAGTGTTGAGCATAACTGCTGCCTTTTGATTAGACATATCGATTAACTGCGCTTTTATTGTGACATATCTATAACTCTCGCTTTTATTGTGCCTACACCTATAAACTGAGCTTTATTGTGACATACATAATGCTGCTTTTATTGTGAATATTCTATACTTTGCTTTTATGTGACATAGCCTATTATGTGTTTATTGTGACATATCTATAACTGCTTTATTGGGGACTATCTATAAACTGTGCTTTTATTGGGACATATCTATAACTGCACTTGTCACTTTATTGTTACATAGCTATAAACTGTGGCTTTTATTGGGACTAATCGATAACTGTGACTTTTTTGGGACAATCTATAACGCCCATTTGCACGTTTATTGTGACATATCTATCACTGTGCTGTTATTGTGATATCTAGACTCGCTTTTATTATGACATAGATCTATAACTGGTTCTGTTATTGTGACCCATACCTATAACTGCGCTTGATGTGTGACAGTATCGATACTATGCTTTTATTGTGGACATATTATAACTGCGTTTTATGTGACATACCTATAATTGCTTTTATTGTGATAATCCATATACGGCTTTTATAGGACAATCGACTAAACTGTGGCTTTATTGGACATAATCATATACTGGCTTTTATAAACATTACGTGTCTTTATTGTGAGCTTCTTGGGGATTATCAGTCCTGATTACTTGCTATTCATGAAAACCTTACTGCGTTTTATTGTTGACATATCGCTATAACTTGTCTTTATGTGTGACATATCATAACGTGTGCTTTTTATTGTCATATAGTCATAACTGTGCGTTTTATTTGTTGACATAATCTATAACTGTGGCTTTATAGGACATACTCTATAAATGCACGGCAGCTTTTAATTAGTGACAGTATCTATAACGGCGCTTTGATTGGCATTTATAACCATTAGTCGACATATCTATAACTGCACGGTTTTATCATGGCGACCATGTCTAGAACTGCCCTTTTATTGGCGACATTCTACTAACTGCACTTTGCCCTTTTATGTGTGACACTATCTAGTAACTGCGCTTTTATATGTGCCATATCTATAACTTGGCTTTTTATTGTGACATCTATAACTGTCTTTATGTGAATATCTGGACATACTGTGCTCTTTATTGTGAGCATGTAAATTAAAATGCGCAGTTTATTAGATTTGTCACTAATATAAAGGCGGGAGTTATAGATATGTCACCAATATAAAGTGGCAAAGTGCAACTTATAAGATAGTGTCGGCTAAAAAAGTTGCAGTTATAGATTATGTCGGACTAATAATAAATATGTGCAGTTATCGATATGTCCAGCATAAAAGCGCAGTTTTAGATTATGCATAGCAGAAAAAACAAACAGTTATTAGATATGTTGCACATGATAAAAGTGCAAAGTGCAGTGGTAGATATGTCAACATAAATAGTGCAGTTATAGATATGTCAGCAATAAAACACTCCCTAGCAACTAATCGTTTTGCGCTCTTTACAAGTGGACGGCTCGAGATGCACTAGCTAGTACTGAAGAGAACATCTCCATCGCGCTTCGCTTACGATTGCCGTGGCGAAACCAGTTAATGGGCCTGATCAACGTGGGTAAATTCGGAAAGTATCGTGCCACGATCCACTACAGAAATCGTACATATTAATGTATGTAAGTACCATCGTCAATCAAGTCAATATATGTCACTTTATCGTACTCAACGCGATTACAGAGAGGTGATGTATAAAACATGCTCAAATATAAGGTACCTGTACGTCGCAGAGCTCTACTCAAGGCTCGAATAGGCACCTCTAATATATGTAGTATTACCAGTAATTCTCAAATGATTATAATAGATCGCTCGTAGCACCAAGACAGTCTACAGTAGTTCTGGTATTATATACGTCAGTAATTCTCAATATTATATATATCCCCTCCGTACCACCAGTAACTACAGTATAGTTTAATACAGTAATTCTCAATATTATTAGTATCTTACAACCCCGAAAGGGCGCTAAGTATTAATACCATAATCGTCAATATATTAGTATCCACGAATCGTATAGGTTATCAGTTAATTCTCAAATATTAGATAGATCCCCGTTACCAACGCAGATACTAGCAGTAGTATTTATTTTAGCCAGTAATTCTCAATATTTATAGTATCCCTGAACCAACCCTGGAATACACTATATGTTTATAGCTAGTAATTCTCAATATTATATAGTATCCCGATACCAACCACGAACTACACTTGTATATCAGTATTAATATTACTCAGTATATTAGCAACTCAGACATGTGTCTATTAATACCTATTTCAAATTATAATAGCTACAGTAGCCAACCAGAACATACAGTAATAGTATTAATATCAGTAATTCTTCAATATTATAATTAGTATCAGCCGGTGTACGGAACAGAGGACTACACGATATGCATTTAATACTTAGTATGCTCAATATTATATAGTATCCGGTGCTGCCTACGCTAACCGAACTACAGTATATGGATTATATCCAGTATCTCAACATTAGATATAGATATACTTGCTAACATAACCAAACTACAGTGTATATGTATTCAATACCAGTAATTCGCAATATTTTTTTTGTAGTTTTAGAAACTTTCAGGCTGATTTTTTAGGGCTATTCATGAACTTGGCCATTATTCAGCACGGCTGGAGACAGTTCCATGGTGCCTACCGTGCCTATGTTAAAGACGGTGGAGAATAATGTTTTTCTCTAATTGAATCTATATTGCTTTATACAAGACAATATCTTGCTAGATCTAGACCTGTTAGGGTGTCTGGCATTGTTTCGCTACAGTCAAGCTGTTATCTACGGGGCAGCCTAGAATCTCTCCCAATATGCCTATCTTTCACCATTACAATTCAGCTTAACTACATAGTAGTTATGGTGTAGTGCACAGGGATTATTAAATCGCCAATGCATCACGCTTACATTTATCAAAGCATTTGAATCTCCATCTCCTTCTGTCTGCCTGTCATTTGGGGGGGGGGGGGGAAAATCCTATCTAGGTAACTATTGCAGCACAATTGGCATTCATCATTTGAAGTTTCCCAAAGGCCTGCATAGTTAGTGTCCATCAGCTAAGCACAGAGAGAACTCTTGACTTTTCCTCCATGAAATAAAAAACAATTAACATTTGTTCTGGCATGATCTATTCTAGTACAATCCATGCGGACTACTACTAATAGAAGATGCAGCTCCTGAGACAAAGGTCAAGGAATATGATCTGTAATAAACGTTTCCATGCACCTTCCCTATGCACTGATGTTAGGCTTACAGGTCTATAGTTACGCAGGATGGAAGACTAGCCTTTTGGTATTACAATTGGTATTTTTCCAGATCCGCGCACATCCCCGTTACGCATGAAGTGAATCTGAAAAAGATGAGAAAATAACAGTGGTCTAGGATAGAACTGAATTAAAGCTCTTTTAAAATTTGGGGATGCATATGCCATCTGGTCCTGGGGCTTTTATTGATATTTACTTGGTACAATCTTTACCGTACCATATCCTACGTCAGCCAAGTGGAAACTCCTGCATTTCTCCCTGCGATATTATTACAATCCTCATCTTGCTGTAAGGACCGAGGATTCTGTTATAGTGAAACCGCAGTTGTAAAAAAAAACAGCTTAGCAGATTAGCCTTTTTGGGGCATTTTCTTCAACATTCTCAGCCCATGTTTAAGGTGTCCCCAAGTCATTCTAGTCCTCATCTTTTAATCATTTATCTAGGCTTAAACAAACATTGTGGGGTTGTGGACTGTGCGTTGTTCAGGCAAGCGGTATTTCATTTCTATTTAGCTACTTTATTGAGCTTTCTGCGACTCTATTATTCATGCTTTTATACTTTCGCCTGTAAGCTTTTTCTGGTTCCTCTGTTTCAAATTTAAAAGCACTTTTTCTTCTTTTTCCATGTCCCCTCTTTTACGTCTGAGATTAAGGGCCTATGCACGGTAGTGGACCTAATTTTTTTTAACCTGTTCCCTAAAGGTACAAATTTTAGAAATGTAATAGTTGAATATCCCTTTAAAAAGTGGTCCACATCTGCTAAAAAAAGGCTCAGTATCATTACGAACTAGAAGGAATTCCCCCACGGCCTCTATGAGCAGGATGATTCGTTTAACGAAGACATTAAAATTAGCTCTCCTTAAAGTTAATAAGTTTTTGTTAAACCCAGTACACTACTGTTGGTTTTTGACTCGCTATATTAAATCGAAACTATATCTGGCAGTATATCAGGTCACTATTCCTCAATTTGGCAGTTCCCTGAAGGTTCTCCCCTCGTGCTTTTAGGATAGGGAGAAGACAGGCTTTGGAAATGTGTGTAAAGGGATCTTTATAAAATACTAGATACGCATCTTGCAGATTATTCCGGAGCCTGTCATCTTTTGAAGTTATCTTTTTGTGGTACGCCGATTTTAGGGGTGGGGCGTAGGCTTGGTGTATCTGCAACTGCTTGTCCTGGACTTCTACTACTCCTTGTGTTACTGTTATTCTGGCAGGTCGGGAGAACTGCTGGTCCTGTTTGGAGACTTCACAAGTAAGTGTGTGTGTGTGTGTGTGTTGTTGATATTTTTCTCAAAGTGGTCACACTGTTGCAGGAGAACAGTGTCTGCTGTATGGTAGTGGCCAGAAACACCAAAAACTAAAGTTTAACAATGGCGAACTTTAGATTACGTCTGCTGTCGCGTCTGCACTGGCGCCAAACATAGGAGGGAGTTACTTCCGTGCGATTGCCAGTGCATTAAATATGCAGGTAAAGCGCTGCTCTTGTTTCATATTAGATGTCTGATTACCACTTTTACATAATATTTTCAAATTCCTTTTTGCTTTTGTTGTCTTTTTCAACAATCTCCAATATCTGATGGGTTATATATGTAATCAGGGCAAGGCAGAACGCCTCCTCATACCCTATCAAAAGTTTCGTTTATTATCTCAAGGCTATTGATCAATCTCAATTAAGGGCAAGGGCCCTCACTAGGGCTAGTGTTGGCACTATCCTGTCCCCATGCACTGCGATTCCTTTGATGTAACCCTATCGCATTACTGTATGGGTCACCAACAAAATGGTGATCTACATGCGCGCGGAACGGGGTGGGGATAGTGGGGCTCATCCCCATCCGCATTTCTATAGGTGTGTCGTTGAACGCTTGGCTAACACACAGCGCACCCAAAACGGCCTAGAGGGGTCTAGCCCATACTACATGATACTGACTGGATGATCGTCTGCTTGCTTGAGATATTGGCAGATGCAATTGTTTTCTTCCTCAGAAACATAAAGCGGGGCTAACTAGCCTCGGGGGTAAGACCTGAACGGGCGGGGGGGAGGAGTTCAGTGGAGACCCCATCTCTTAATTATATCCTATGCGACAGATCATGGCCTCCCTCTGCAGAAAAACGGAATGTGGATGAAGCAGGGTTAGGGGAAGCCATACATAGTTGATGGGAGGCCCAGTGATTCCTATTACGTCAACGTGAACCCACGACTATCATGACGGATGCAGATATATCTACGGGGTCCACTGGTAGTAGGCACATTCTCGCCCTTTAAATATATAAGCACAGGTAGTACTAGATAGTATCAGGGATTCAGAAAAACTGCATCGTGTGTCCCTCCAGTATGTTTAGAAAACTACAACTCTGCCGTCATCTCCCACTACCGAGGAAAGTTATGTGATATGCTGGAATTGTAGTTTTTTTTTAAACATCTGGAGCCTCCCCCCGTCCGTTTAGAGAATCTCCTGGACTAGATTAACCAGTTTCCCTATACTTATTTCCTGCATAGTGATTTCATAAATTCACCTCTCAAAAACTAAATGTGGCATAAAAAAAAACCCACGCTGCTGTGGTGTCTGTAATCTATCAGCTAGCTGTGAAATGATAGTAATAAGGCATTTCTTATAAGAACCAAATCTTCTTATCTTGTTTCAATGTTAATGGTTGAGGAGGTTTAATTAGGTCTAGATAACATCTATTCCATTGCTGGATCTAGTGTCGCAGTTGCCTCAGTTCACACAGCTCCTGCTACGAGCTACAAGACATTGCTATTCTGTTAGTGTGTATGGCAGGCCTTGCTTTCGCAGCAGGAGACCCCGCAGGTATCTATAATTGAAGGGCAAGTGTTGTAAAACCATCTTGCCATCTCAATAAGAAACCACTTTTACTCACATCAGTAAAACGGTATGCAGAATGCTGAACAGAACCAAATGGTCATCTTGGCTTTAACGACGGCATGTAAAAATGATATAAGATCTGTACAAAATCTGCAATAATTAGATGATAATGTGTTTATAATGAGAACTACTGTGTAGAATATAGAAAAGTCATGTCATTTGTGTTTTAGGGATAGATTACATGTTGGTCTACGCAGGTGCAGGTGTTTCTAGACCTTTGTGTGGCCACTGAGCCCAAACATTTTAAAGCCACCCCTTGTATCTTCTGGCGGCAAAACATAAATAAAGTGAGAGCATGGCTTGTGGCGACGTGTGGTTTGTGACATAGTGGAGGTGGGTTGTGGTGGGGTAAACAGACATCCACACCCTGCGCGAAAACTCATTTCATGGAGGGTTAGCCCATGCCATTTTAGGGAGGATATCGCCACCCCTAGAAGTCGCCCCCCCCCAAGATCCTCATGCATACAGAGTCACCACATAGATATATCATCAAGGACAAACGTATACAGACAAGTCTATTGTCCCATTAAGTTTCTGTGCACTATGTCAACGCTCTAAAGCCAAACTTCTGTATCATTGTGCTTCCTTCAAATGCTAATTGGAAAACAACAGCATTTCAGGGACGAATTCTGTATTAATTTCAGGGTAGTCATGGTAGCGTGGCCATTTAAAGGGATCCTCAGGGATCCGCTTGGCAACGGACGTAGTGTGGGCATGCCGTGGGTAATCACACTGGGGGGGGGAATTAGTGAAGTGAAGGGCTGACTTGACAACTGGCTGGTGTAACTGGAGGGGAAAGGCAGATACTGGCTGGTGTAACTAGTAGGGTTGGTCTCACACAGGTGCCCGCCGAAACCCTCCACACTACCTCCAGTTGCAAGCAGACGCCGTGTGTAAGTTCAGCCGTCTCGCTAGTTCAAGCAGACAGAACGCTGTTAGGTGACATGCCCTTCCGTTCAGTAGATACCACTGGTAGGTCATCGCTCCGAGTTACGTAGCACTGTTAGGTCGGGCCTACTGCCAGTTCAACCAGCCACTGTTAGGTTAGTCCATCGCCGTTCACTTAGTCTACTGTCGATGTAAGCTTCTTAAAGTTTGGCAGACACTTAGGCTGGGTATGGGCCACAGCGAGCTTAGATATTTCGACTCAGATCGAGTTCCAATCATCGGCATTTCTATTGGTCGGCAATAATATCTGCTGTGTGGGGCTACTGGCTATAAAACTATAATTATAGAGGCTCAGTCAGAATATATAATGACAGGCTTACGATATTTTAGATAAATAAAGGTATATCAATTATAATATATGTTGGATGAATATGTTTTAATAATTTTGTGTATGTAGTGTGGCAAGTGAGAGCCACTCTATGACGCTTTGCTTGTCTTAGTAATGATTGATAAGTGGTCTGCAGGGCACATCTATCCATTGGCATGTATGTGAGGGGCATTTGCTGCAGCAGTCAGCTCCCGGCACTGAGAGAGTATTATAGGGCTGGTAAAAAACAAAACCTATAGACAAAGAAAATAAAAACAAGCAGGTCAGTAGTAGAAAAAAATGTTCGCTTGACCATGTTGCGAAGCAAATTAAAAAAGATTGTACGCCTAAGTTACGAGATATGATGTTGTTAAATCCTTTAATATGGTTAGTTAGCTTGATATTGTTGTTAAACTGGCCTAGGTTAGTTATGGCCCTGCTGAAAGAGTCTACATTGTACATGTGGCAGGCTTAGCAAATGTTTTCTTTTGGCTAAAATATCTTGACTAGCAGAAGTATGGCCTTTGTCATCTGTATTGTAACATTTTGTACCTAGCACATGTAATGCACGTGCTATAAAATAAGTTACACTCTGATTTTAGGTGCAGCAAAACTTCATTGATAAGAAGTGCAATCTGGAGTGATAGGTAGTAAGCGATGGTTCAACAGCAAGCTGTTTGGAGAAAGGGATGCAGTAGCTTATTTATACGTAATTTAGCATTATGACATATTGACTGTCTGAGGAACTGTTTTATATAATAGCCTATGTGGATAGGAGGATAAAAAATCATGTAAACTTAGGCCTGCCCATCGCACAAAGCACAACCCTTATTCTAATTAGTGGCGGCGGCCACATAGAAGGCAGCAATAAGTTGGTTCAGGCATTAAAACTCCTAGAAGTGGCTCTGTTTCATCAGAGGGCGTAAATCTGTTAACTATCCCTGGTCCGTGCTCTGGAAGGCGAACATGGATGTTCTGTTCTGGGTGAAGGTAGAGATAGTGGGCTCAGATATTTCAAGTTCCTTTTTCATTTTTCCCTTATAGTTTAATTTAATGTATCGAGGTGTTTAGACTAATTTCTGGTGTCGCCTGTTCTATCTCCGCTTCATGCCGAGAGTTCGGATAATTCCCGCACTAGTCTTGTCTTTCCTCACTTCTGGTAATGTCCTGAGTATGTGGTTGCCCGGATTTTTAGACTGATTCTTAGTCAGTAAGACAGCCTACTGGAACATGCATTTTCTGCAGATTTGGAGCAAGAGTCATCATATTTTTAGCTGGAGGATAAAGTAACGGTGTTTCTTTGAAGCTGAGGGTCGATTGTTTGTTTTTGATTCAGTCACATTCCTATGCAAAGCTTCTTTTCCTCATTATTGGCAGGTGATCATCTACGATGGGGCAGCTTCCCCCGGAACTTTTGTGAAGGTATATATAGTGATGTTCTTATCTTCACTCCCCTGTGTCGATCGAGGGGCTGCTGCAAGAATATTGAATTATGTTAGTATGCAAAAGTATGCCTCTCTTGTAGATAATGCTCATCTGTCACCTTGTGTGTCTTATGGATTCACAGTGCATTGAACGCTGTAGAACTGTTCACAAGAACTCACAGACACATGTAGACTTCGTCCTGAGGCTAACATATGTCCCTGCACAGTTATCAGATCAGCAGCAATCGCTAGGTAACTCAGCTCACTTCCTAGTTAATCTGGTTTAAGACAGCAGCCGAACTTGTCAGGAGCAATTGCGTGCTCCCTAAATGGTCTTGGAGAGATGACGTCATGGCCGTTCTATGCATATAACCTGTCAGAAGACTCGCGAGAATGTCTGTCCTGGTCATTAGTCTGCTGTAAGTAAAGGTCTAGTATGATACTTTGGCTGCATCATATCATATCGTGTAGTCGGCTTAATATGGCTTAGGCAAGCGCCGCAGGGAAGACATAGAGACCCGGGAATCGGATGTGGATAGCAGCTTTTTGTCATGCATACGAGACTAGAATACAAAAGGAAAGGGTATGAGTACGTGCATTTTATATCAGGCTGAAGACGTCCTCGGCTTCTAATCACAAGGTGAGGGGAATTACCTAATAGTATACGCACTGGGTACGGTCCTGCCTTATGCAGGACCAGGGGAGAAGGGAGCATCTTTGAATGGAATGGGTTCAGAGAAGGGCAAGCTAAATTAATGAGGGATTGGGGGCGCTGAATATAATAGTATCAGATTGGAGCTTAATTATGTACGCTAGTCAGAAAGAGGTGCTTGCGTTGGGGATATGATTACCATGTGGATAAAATACATTACAACGGGCTTATGATCTAATAAACGATCTGGGCATTGTTCACCATATAGAAGCTTGGTCAGAGGACGACATGGACATTTCCCTATGAAACAAATAAACAAAAAATGGCTTTTTCCTGTTGAGAACCAGTAAAGCTGTGGAACTGTCATTCCGTGATGTCGTTGTTATTGCAATTTCGCTCTGCACAGTTTAAAAAAAAAGCTGGATCAGTTTCTGAGCTAAACGGTAAGGAATGTTGCAAGTCTGTATTGATACATAAAGTAGTAGTTGTATCTTAGGGAAATTTCCGATTGCCACTTGATCAGGAAGGGAATTTTTTCTCTCTTCATCATATTGGGTGTTTTTGCCTTCCCTCGGATGTCAACAGTTAGGCAGGTACAATGTGGGTATTGCTTGATGGGCTCGATTGAGGTTATGGTTGGACTGTGATGATCAATGTCTTTATTCAACGCTGCAACTATACTATACCTATTTGTACCACGATATGGTCAAATGCAGGGCCACATGGCAATCCTTTAAGGTTGAAGAAAAGAAGTATTCATCTCAGGTAGGAAAGGTTTCTTTGAGCATGAGAGCAGTTTAAACTTGAACTGTCCTTCCTAGCAGGTGTGGTAAATAGCAGTTCTGAATATCTTTAAAAGGTGGGCTATCTATACGCGTCAAAATTATGTTATTTTATCCATTGACCATAACTGCAAATATGGTTCCTCTAACCAGCCGATCTGTATCGTTTTTTGATGATCTGCCCCTATTTCGTCTTGTAGATATCCTATTCCTAATATCTTTCTTATATTTCATGCTGCAATGCGTTCCTGATCTCAAAAACTATTCTTCTGTGTAGTAGTTTTAGCTGTAGCTGAATGGTATCTATTGAGGTCTTGGACAGCTTGGAATGGGTCTGTATGCTGTGTGCAGCTTGTACAGTTTGGTTTGTGGGGAAAAGAGTCAGGTTGGACTGGAGTGGGAGTGGTTATCAAGAGTGGAGGGGGATTTAACTGCTTCCTTAAACAAAAGTGTGCTAGTATTGAAGTCATAGCAGCAAGCTACACAGCAATCAGAATACGTTCTAACGTTACATTTGTTTAAATTATATGCTAAAGATTGAGGCAAATATTTTCAGTATACGTGTCCTTTAAGGCATATTCAGTAAGACCGTATAGCTTTTGTAATTTTAAAACTGTGTATCGTATTGTATGACCGTGATCATACTAATTTTATAACTTAAGATTGCTAGTTTTAAAAGCTGTTTTTAAAATTTTTAATTTTCCCACTAATGTTTATGGTAGGGTTGTGTGTGTGTGTGGAGGGGTGCCTTATGACATTTATTATTTTTGTGTATGGGGGGTGGAGATACGCGCTTTAGATAATGGCACATACTGTTGGAAAATACCTGTGATATAGACGTTCTTTACAGTAATACAAAGTTTCATGATTGACGAGCAAGGTGCAAAGAATCTTAAAAGGATGCTTAATGGTGTAAGCTTATAATAGTATATTGCTTGTATATACCCTTAGCACCGTCAAAGACACACATCATCAGCAAAAAACACGGTAAGAGTCGCCGTATCTTTTTTTAGGGGCAGTGTTATTTCATGTGCTGCATAGTAGTGGGAACTCATCAATATTCCCCGATCATCTTAATATTAGAAAATTCTGCGCTATGTTTTGCAAATGACTACATGTTCTTAGTGTTTTGATTGGCCAGTCTAGACGGCCTGTGCATATCTGATTTTTTATAGGCTCTGGGCCAGGGTCATGTGGTGGCCTATAGCGTCGGTCCGCTTTATGCAAGCTTTGTATGCAACGGCCGTTTTGCTGATAATCGTGCCCTGTGGTGGGCACTTTGCTGGCCAAAGTGGGCGCGGCGTGCATTTTTGAGGCTGCGTTACCAGGCCGTCGTCTGAGTCAGGCTAGATCATCGCAACAATCCCGTACTGCAGTCAGGCATTTCCATCTCAAGCAAGTGCCCATATACTACCAACGTGCGCTATGACTAGGCATATCACAATAGTGCATTGAGGATAGGGTCGGAGCTCACTGTGAGTTCGCACGTGTGTGGATGGCAAGCGCTTATTTATAATATGGCAGACCTTAATGTATTTATATATCTATTTCAGGATCTGCTTAACATTTGGGGCTAAACACAATGTTCATCTATTATTTACGCAGCTTAGACTGTATGTAAGATATGATTTCATCTTCCATATAAACTTGGCCGATTATGATGTGATAAATAGAAATGAGTTTAAATACCAAGAAACTTGTTGGAAGCGGTGGATAATTACATATTATTATGGTGTTGTGTGTATTAAAAACGACGGCTTACCATAATACTGTATTACTGTCCTTGTTTTATTAGGGGACCAAAACTGTTTGATTATCTGTAGGGGGGTGCTTTAATACGCAAAGCATTCTCGGTAGTTGTTAGTGCAAAGCTGCTGAGTGCTTATGGTAATATTGTGTTACATGGGATTCATTTTCAATCACGGTTTTTAAAGGGGAATTCTGTGGTCTCCATGCAAGACTAAGTTGCTAAAAATGTAAGCAATGTATAGTGAGGATATCGACTGACAGGAAAATTAATGGGTGGTAGGTGGCTGACGATGTGATCTTTTCCCTAAGCTTCTCGCACATTCTTATCCGTGCCGCAGCGAGCACTAGCGGCTGCAGACTGCCCTCAGTGTGGTGGGCGAGGTCAGGAAAGTCCCATCCGGCCTCTCTGCTGTGTGAGACGTGGCTCAGCTTTGCATAGAGGGTAAGGGGTAATCTTACAGCCCTGCCTCTCCATCTTATGTGAAAACAATGTGAGACCTCTGACCTGAAAGTCTGTTTCCTACAGAGTTTTCGAGGGGGGAGGGGTATGCAAGTGCTTCGCATCCAGCAACTGGAGAGGCAGGTAGGGGCCATCGCAGCTTCCATGGGTGGAGTGGGGCTTTGCGATGGGCCAGCCCGTGGGGGGGTCGAGGGCCAGGGCACCCACGGGTGGCAGGGCGCTATGCTATGGGCGGGTAGGGATGGGCTCAGGGGGTAGCGCTGCAAACTGGAGGGACCATGGGTCCATGAGTTGTAGGGACAGGTGGCCTTACCAAAGTTTAGGAACACTAGGGGCCAGATGTACTGGACAGTGTTTCCAGAGCAGGTAAGGCATACCATGGAATGTTATACAGGTGAACACCTGGCATATGCTGCTGCCATAAAGTACTATACCATACCTAGACATACATATAAAGTACTATACCATTACCCAGACAAACATATAAAGTACTATACCATACCTAGAGAAACATATAAGGTACTATACCATACCTAGACAAACAAAGTACTATACCATTACCTAGACAAATACATAATACAGTACTATACCATTACCCCAGACAAACAATAAAGTACTATACCATACCTAGAGAAAACATATAGGTCTATACATACCTAGACAAACAAGTACTATACCATACCTAGACAAACATATAAGACTATACCATACCTAGACAACATATAAAGTACTATACCATACCTAGACAAACAAAGTACTATACCATTACCTAGACAAATATATAAGTACTATACCATTACCTAGACAAATATATAAAGTGCTATACCATACCTAGACAAACATATAAAGTACTATACCATACTAGACATACATAAAGTACTATACCATTACCCAGACAAACATATAAGTACTATACATACCTAGAGAAACATATAAGGTACTATACCATACCTAGACAAACAAAGTACTATACCATTACCTAGACAAACATATAGTACTATACCATACCTAGACAACATATAAGTACTATACCATACCTAGACAAACAAAGTACTATACCATTACCTAGACAAATATAAAAGTGCTATACCATACCTAGACAAATATATAAAGTACTAATACCATTAACCTAGACATATATAAAGTCTATACCATACCTAGACAAACATATAAGTACTATACCATACTAGACATACATAAAGTACTATACCATTACCAGACAAACATATAAAGTACTATACCATACCTAGAGAAACATATAAAGGTACTATACCCATACCTAGACAAACAAAGTACTATACCATACCTAGACAAACATAAAGTACTATCCATACCTAGACAAACATATAAAGTCCTATACATACCTAGACAAACAAGTACTATACCATTACTAGACAAATATATAAAGTGTATACCATACCTAGACAAATATATAAGTACTATACCATACCTAGAGAACATATAAAGTACAATCACCATACATAGACAAACATATAAGTACTATACCATACCTAGACAACATATAAAGTACTATACCATACCTAGACAAACATATAAGTGCTATACCATACCTAGAACAAACATATAAAGTACTATACCATACATAGAGAAACATATAAAGTACTATACCATACCCAAACAAACATATAAGTGCTTTACCATTATCTAGACAAACATATAAAGTGCTATAACATACCTAGAAAAAAATATAAAGAACTATGCCATACCTTGGCAAATATATTAAGTACTATTCCATACCTAGACAAATAAATAAAGTACTATACCATACCAGGCAAATTTATTCCATACCTAGACAACATGCTACAAAACAGACAATGTCAAACCATATTCAAAAAGGTTGTGGTTCCTAACCTGGTACTATAGACCTATATAGCCTAACATCAGTAGCAGGGAAGGTGCTGGAAACTTTGTTACGGCTCATATCCTGACTTTGTCTCCAGAACTGACTTATTAGTAGTAGTCAGCATGGATTTATGAGAAATAGATCATGGCAGACAAATTTATTGTTTTTTTATGGTTTTAACTAACTAAGAATTTAGATTCTGGCACAGCAGTTGATGTAGTATACTTGAGTATAAAGCAAGGTTTTAAGGCTGTAAAATCAGCCTGAAAACCCAAACTCGGTTTATACTCGAGTCAGAAACTTACTTTCGAAATCCGGCAGCCACTCGCTCGCTCCCTGTAAGATGCGCCGGCTGACGTCACTGCCCGGCGCCGAGTAGTGACGTCAGCCGGCGCATCTTAAGGGAGTGAGCGAGCAGCTGCTGATAGTAAGTAGTGCCGATGTAAGGACAATGCCGGATATAAGATGAGTAGGATAGTGCCGGATGTAAGGATAGTGCCGATAGTAAGGATAGTTGCCGTATCGTAAGTAGTAAGGATAGTGCCGGATAGTAAAGGATAAGCCCCGATAGTAAGGTAGTACCGATAGTAAGATAGTGCCAGATAGTAGATAGTGCCGGATAGTAAGGATAGTGGGGATAGTAAGGATAGTGCGGTAGTAAGGATAGTGACGGATATAAGATAGTGCGATAGTAAGCATAGTGCTGGATAGTAAGGATAGTGCCGATAGTAAGGATAGTGCCGGATAGTAAGGATAGTGCCGGATAATAAGGATAGTGCCGATAGTAGGATATGCGAGCCGGATAGTAAGGAGTGCCGTAGTAAGATAGTGCCGGATAGTAAGGATAGTGCCGATAGTAAGGATAGTGCCGATAGTAAGGATAGTGCCGATAGTAAGGATGGTGCCAGATAGTAAGGATAGTGCTGGATAGTAAGGATAGTGATGGATAGTAGCTGCTGCAGAGGATGCCCAAAACCTGATGTCACAGAAGGAAGTAGAAGGCAAATAAAAATGCCCCAGAAGGTACTGAATTTGGTGGAGGGCGAGGGTGCAGATGTATGGAAACTACAACTCCCAGCTAATAAAGCATGCTGGGAGTTGTAGTTTCCAAAACATCTGGAGTGCTAAGGCTTTAGTTGTCTTTTAAATGGACAGAATAATTCTAATCATATAGCCAAATCCAGTATTGCTATTACTGTATGGGAAATCTGCTGTCCATTTAAAGGGCAACTAAAGCTTTAAAACAATACTGAATCAGAAGGAGGATGGTATCTATTGTTGCCTTCTGATTCTGTATTGTTTGAGGCTTGTTTGCCCTTTAAAGACAGCAGAATTCCCCAGTAGTACCATACAGTAAGAGCAATACTGGATTTGGCTATTACTGTATGGACTACTGTATGGGAATTCTGCTGTATATTTAAAGGGCAACTAAAGCCTCAAAAAATATAGAATCAGAAGGCAGTAGTGGTCATAATTTCTACCCTCGGTTTATACTTGAGTCAATCACTTTTAATAGGTTTTTCGGGTAAAAATAGGTACCTCGGTTTATACTCTGGTCGGTTTATACTCAAGTATATACGGTACTTGGATTTGCGAAATCTTTTGATACTGTGCCACATAGGTGACAATGTATAAACTGAGGACTGTGGCCTAGAAAAAACACAAGGCCTCAGTGTTTGCTGATGACACTAAATGGAGCCGCGTGGATCATGCGCGAGGTAATTAAACTTACCTTTAGTCCTGGATCCTGTTGAAGTTATTGAAGAACGGAAGGTAGGATATGTCCTTTACCTCCTGGTCTTCAATCACTGCTTTAAAGGAATAGTTCACTTTTTGTGTGAACTATCCTTTAATAAGTCATAAGGAAGAATACCAGTCTGTTATCATATCCAAAGTCTAACAAGGCTTCCTCAATCACATCAATTCCTTCATTATGGGGTATGGCGTAT
This sequence comes from Hymenochirus boettgeri, assembly GCA_019447015.1. Taxonomy (NCBI): domain Eukaryota; kingdom Metazoa; phylum Chordata; class Amphibia; order Anura; family Pipidae; genus Hymenochirus; species Hymenochirus boettgeri. Next base: position 363,218,502 of record CM033469.1, on the reverse strand, counting down.
ACAGTGACTTGATGTCCATAGTACATAAAATGGTATCTGTAGGAATATCCTTAAGTCCTCCAATCGTTTTAAAAAATCCATAGTGTCTTTAAGACATGTTTTGTGCATGGCTACCACAGGTTTTAAGTATGAATCAATGAAACTCCCATGGTTGTACAATGATCCAACATAGATACTATAGTGCGTCCGGGTGGTGCTTGCAAACTTTTGTGAATCTTAGGCAACAGATACAATACAGGGGTTCTGGAAACTTCACAATTCAAAAAAATCTTGGTCTGCTTATCAATCCCCATGTAAAGGCTTGATCCACCATCTCATCAGTTCTTTCTTAATTTAAACGTAGGATCTCTTGCAATAATTATAGTGATCTTTATTACCCAGTTGTCTCCTGGCTTCCTCCACATAGTCTTTTTATTCATCACCACAGTTGCTCCCCTTTGTCTGCTTTCTTTACTATGATATCCTTATCCGTTTTCAGTTGCTGCAATGCATTCATTATATTCAGTTTTAGTTAAGTTTTATTTGGTGGTATTACTTTGCCATGGAAGTGCACCAATACTTTGCATTACAGCATTATTAAATGTATCAAGGGTAGCATTAGAACAACTCTGGAACAAATGTAGACTTTTTCCTGAACTTAGGTATGTATCAGTTTTTCCCAAAAACACATCTTTAATTTTATGTTTCTGATAAACTTAAACCAGTCCTTTTAAAATCAAACAGTTTCGCTTATGAGTGGGAACAAATCCCAGTCCTTTTATAATTACTGTTCCTATTCACTGGTAAGCACTTTATCAGAAATATTAACCAACAGGGTATCAGGTGGGTTACTCACTTGTAGCGTCTGTATGGCTTGTTCTTGTTGGACCCCTTTACTGCCTTGTCGCCTCCTCCCTTTGCCTAGGGATTTCTAAAAATCTGTCTCTAAAAAATCTGAGACCCACCGCTGGACAAAGTGTGCTGCCCGGGTTCATCGCTATCACTGGCCAATGTTTCCCGATTTCATCCTCGTGCCTCCATGTGTTGGTATGGTAACGCAGTCATGCTTTTTGGTAACTGGCGTTCTCTTCTCTCTCGTGGCCAGTCATATACGCATTTCAACTCATAGTCCTTGGTGTCTCTCCTGAATTTCTGCAATTTCTTTTGGACCAGTTTTCCTTTCATATCAGTAATAGAAGCTTCCAGTTTTAATTGCGGACAACTCTTCTATAGTGACCAAAGTGCAGTACTGTGTAGCTGTAGGCTTACTTCTCTCTTCCGTAATGTCTCCAGTCTGTCCTGGCAGTCCCTATCTGAGGATTTGAGTGGAATGGCATCTTCCTCTGTCATTAGTCCCAATATGCGTTTTTTCTCAGCTTCATTAAATGCCAATGTAGCTGCTTTCTCTGTTGTCTACAGGAGTAATTTATATGTTAAAATGCCCTTGAGGCTGGGCCTATGTAGGCAAACCAAAAGTGAAGCCCAGAATTAAAATAGGGGAACATAGACAGGACATCTCTAAGTTCAGGGATATTTAAAACATTTGAAACTACGGTCAGTAGACACTTTTTTGAACACAAACATCACATATCTCAACTTAGATGGCTCATATTGGAAACAGTTAAAAGACATCCAAGAGGGGGTTTGAGCATTTTTTGTACAAATAGAGCTCCATTGGATAGATAGATTAGATACCATGGCTCCTAATGGCATGAATGAAGAATTTAACATGGCCTGTTTTCTATAATCCGGTTGATTAGTATTTTATTTATTATACAGATTGTAGTAGTATTTCTCCAGATCTTCCAATTTGGGGTACTTCTGTTTATTCACAGTTTGAGATGATTACTCCACCTAGTGGTTACTGAAAATCTACAAAAAAGGTATTTAATCTAAAGAAATTCAGGCTCATTTACCCAGACTCACTGGGCAAATAAATGGAGTTAAAGTCGCGCTATGGTTCGCGGCTGGTTAGCATGACTAACTCCATATTAGCGTTGATGCGCAGGTTATGCAAAAAATCACCCGTGCATCGCATTTGCACTAGTTTAGCACAGGATTTTAACACCAGCAATAGCGGCTCTAGGTAAATGAGCCTGATTGAAACTAGGACACAACAATGTTGTAAAATATATTTATTTATTATTGTACTGTGAATTAGAGTAACGAATATGAGTACCCAGTGAGACATTATATAACTATTCTTCATTATATTTTAACATTTATCCACTTATTTATATTATTACACTTGAAACAATGTTTAAAACATTTATTGAAACAATGCAATAACCTCAACCCTGTATTTTACACAATATTTTACACAGTTTATTGGTTATATTTATGTCTTTTGTGTATCTTATTTGTATCCATTGATTTTATCTTTTAGATATTGTTGTTTAACACTGCACTATGCCACGTTTTGTATTAGCACTTTAAGATTGTATGGATCAGATCATGGCCACTTCTCTGATGGGAGGAATCACTAAGCATTATGGGTATTTAAGGAAGGGAGATCACTGTTTTATCACCTGATGAAGGGGGTGGAACCCTCTGAAACCTTGTGGTGTTATGGTTCAATAAAGTATTCACTATTTATACTTGGGAGTCTATTAACTACAAGGGGTCAGGTTGGAAGGATCTGCACCCAGGCTGGTGGATGTGCATAGGAATTTTTTTGTTTGTAGGCTATTACCTACCCATGTGCAGGGCAATGCACTCATTATATTAGTGGATGCAATGCTGCCACTGCCTGCAGTAATATGAGTGATTGCCCTGCACATGGGGTAGGTAATAGCCTAATAGGGCTTTGCGTCTACCACCTACCGTTCAGCAAGCAGCTGAATTTATTACAGAGGCATCGCAAGGGTGGCAGTTCCCATAGTACAATGCGTGATGACATAATTGCGCAGCCGTGGAGTACTACTGGGAAAAGGAGATTTGGGGCACTTTAGGTAAGTTGTGTTAAAACGGCCACCTCCCTACAGGGTGCGCTCTGTAATGTGCTTCACCCCTGCTCCACAACCACTGTAGGACTCGTTTAAATAAGAATTCTTTTCCTGCGCTGCAATATAATCCTCAGACCTGTTAAAAAGATTGTAAATACAGTAGCTTGTTGCGTGAAGATTATAACAGGTTTAAAAATACAGAATTGAAGAAAATGTATATCGGATACTTCTACTTCTACACCAGATCCACTTCTAGTATCCTCCTTCTCTGCATTCAGATCCCTTTTATATTAACGAGGAATGTAGTGGATTAGATCATCTCAAACGTAACTCTTACCCACTAAGGTTACACACCTATTCCCAAAGAGAGGCTAGGATAAGACAGTGGAATGTATAAATATAAGGTGAGCTATATTAATATTATTAAAGGTCAGATCTGGTAAATATGGTGAATTAATTGACTATAATTAAAAATCCTTCAGCATGGTAATGGTTGAAAAATAAATACAACACATGAATTATAAATTAGTAATTAATACCCTAGATTACACACAAAAGGATATCATACACACATAAACATCTTATCTCCTAAAATGATTTGAAAATACCTAAAGTTTATCGACAGTGGAAAAGTTAAAAAAAAAAGTTGTATATGGGATTCCAAAACTGCCCGCATATTCCAAATGAGGCCTTACCAGTGCCTTGTAAAGAGGGAGAATAATGTTTTTCCTCTTCAATCTATTCTTCTCTTCATACAAGGCAATACCTTGCTAGCTCTAGCTGGGGCTGTCTGGCATTGTTTGCTATAGCTAAGTCTGTTATCTACCAGAACCCCCAAATCTTTTTCCATTACAGATTCACTGGTGTAGGTGGCCAAGATTATTAAACCCCAAATGCATCACCTTACATTTATCAACATTGAATCTCATCTGCCATTCTGCTGCCCATTTTGATAATCTATCTAGGTCTGCTTGCAGCACTTGCACATAATTCGAAGTTTCCAAAGCTCTGCATAGTTTATGTCATCAGCAAACACAGAGACCTTGCTCTCAATGCCCCTCTATGTAACTTATAAACAGATTAAAAATAGTGGCCCCAGTACAGAACCCTGAGGCACTCCGCTTAGACTTTAGCCCACATAGATGTAGCTCCATTACCACCCACTCTCTGTTTGCGATCCAATAACCAATTCTCTATCCATGAACAAATGTTTTTCTCTAGGCCAACAGTCCTCAGTTTATACATTAGTCGCCTATGTGGCACAGTATCAAAAGCTTTCACAAAAAAAAGATACCACATCCATTGCATACTCACTTCCTCATAAAAACCAATTACATTTGTCTAGCATGATCTATTTCTCATAAATCAATGCTGACTACTACTAATAAGATCAGTTTGGAGACAAAGTCAAGGATATGATCCCGTACAAAGTTTCCAGCACATTTCCTACCACTGATGTTAGGCTTACAGGTCTATAGTTACCAGGCTGTGACGACCACCTTATTGGAATTACATTGGCTTTTATCCAATCCAGCAGCACATCCCCACCAAAGTGAATTTGAAAAGATGAGAAACAGTGGTCTAGATAGAACTGAACTAAGCTCTTTTAAAATCTGGGGATGCAATCCATCTGGTCCTGGGGCTTTATTGATATTTACTTTGTTCTAATTGTTTCCGTACCATATCCTCCGTCAGCCAACGTGAATACTCTCATTCTCCCCTGCGTACTTTTACATTCCCTGCTGTAAGGACAGAATTCTCTATAGTGAAAACCGATGTAAAAAAACGGTTTAGCAGATTAGCCTTTTTGGCATGCTCTACAACCATCTCAGCCCCATTGTTTATGGTCCCACATTCTCAGTCCTCATCTTTTTACCATTTTTATACTTAAAAAACTTGTGGGGTTGGACTTGCTTTGTTTGGCAATCCGTATTTCATTTTCTATTTTAGCTAATTTAATTGCTTTCTTGCACTCTTTATTACACCTTTTATATCCCTGTAAGACTGTTCTATTCCCTCTGTTTCAAAATGTTAAAAGCCTTTTTCTTTTTTTCCATTTCCCTTTTACCTAGCATAAGCCATGCAGGAGTGGACCTAATTTTTTTACACCTGTTCCCTAAAGGTACAAATTTAGAAATGTAATAGTTTAATATCCCTTTAAAAGTGGTCCACATCTTCTCAGTATCTTTACCTAGAAAACATTTCCCCCATGAGCAGGAGTGATTCCTTTAACAGCACAAAATTAGCTTTGCTAAAGTTTTTGTTACCCAGTGCACTTTAGTTTTTTGCAACCTATATTAAATGACACTATATCATGGTCACTTATTCATGGTCACTATTCCCTAAGCTTCCCATTACCTTCATTTCCAAAATGAGTCTCAGGGTTATTGATATCACCATATCCAACAACGCATTCTGTCAAGTAGAACGTCTACCATCTGTGAAAGAAAATGCTCATATAGGAAATTTAAGAACTTTATACCTGGTGCTGGCAGTTCCCTTACTCCAATCTACAGTATGTCAGGGAATTAAAATCCCCCATAACCAAAACATGCCCCATTCCAGCAGCCTTCGCCAACTGCATATGGAGATTCATTCCACCTCCTCCCCGGCATTTGGCGGTTTAAAACATATCCTAACAATTAATTTACCCACCTTCTTGCTCTGTACACAGCTCTACCCATATTGTTTCTGCCATATCGTTTATACCCCCATCTATTCCATCTTTAGATTTGGCTTCAATTCCTGTTTAACATACATACATACTCCCCCTCCTTTCTTATTAACTCTGTGATGTCTAAATAAGGAGTATCCTTCAATATTTACTGTCCAGTCGTGTGAATCATTTAGCCACGTTTCTGCTATACCGATCACATATACCTTTCCAATTTGAACTTAAACAGTATCTTATTTATTAACAGACAATATTAATAAAGCATTGCAATAGCACAATAGAGGTGAAATAGCATTGCACAATATCACAAAAACACTCACAAACAAGGGATCAGAAACAGCATAAATAACAATCAGCTTGTTAGTTCCATCCCTGCTCTCAGGTCACTGTAGTAGAATCCTCTACCCCTATACCTGCACTATGTCCTATCTTGCGTGGTATACCTAGGAGTCTAGTCCTTACTAAATATCCTTGTTGGAGCTCAGGCTGTTCACTAGCTACCCTACTCCTATCTATCACTCCTGGAGTGATCTATAACAATCTAATTTCACATAACTGGGCTTAACTGCTATCTAGGTCCCCTGGGCTCTTCCCCTATCCTCTGGAGAAACTCCAAGAAGTAGAACGAGGCTGAGCATATGGTTGCTTCCCTTTTATACTTTTACACAGCAGCTCACTGGCAAAATCCTGCCAGAACAAAAATTAAGGGTAACTAGTTACCAGTTACCTACACAAGAATAAGTAAAATACATATGTTCCTTAAAAAAATCGATGTGGCACTAATGTCAACTATCTTTCTTTCTCTAGATTGCAATCTGAGAAAAAGAAATATCTCTATGTTAGTGTATATAGAGTGAATCGTCAGATTAAATGTTCTTTTCTTAGTAATGGAGTCAAATATCAAATGCAGAGAGATTAAGGGGGAGATGGAGTACTCACTTAGGGCTAGGCCACACTGAATCGCTTTTAAGCGTGATCCGTCGTGATTTTAAAGTGCACACTAGTGTAGCCCAGTGTTGTGGGCCACACGTGCTCTAGAGAGCACTGCATTGCGTAAATTGCAGTAACGCGTTCCACTTTTTTGCGCAATCGCATGGGTTTTGATTGCGAACCAATGTGCTTGTACGTCGGGAACCCAAATGTGAGCGTTCACGTGCGCTTTGTGCATGGTACAGTGTGGCCTCAGCCTTAGCGTGAGTTACTGCATGGTGGGAACAAGGCAGGTAAGGAGCACGGAGGTAAGGCACCATTGAATCATGTTAGTTTTCACACTACAAAGTAGTGCAAAGGAACTGGAAATACGCCACTGGAAGTAGCTGAATGTTTCTGTAAAAAATGCACCACGTGAAAACATTGTGCCTTGATGTACGCTTTTGTGCAATTTATTTGTACTCCTATTGACTTGTATTACAGTGCGCTAGAGTGTGGTGAAACGGTGATTGCGTGTGTTGTAAAAAAAAGAATTAACTTGTAATGAACATAAAGCGCTTAGTGGACATAGTATTCGTGATTGTTAATTATAAGGAGGGTACAGGTGCAGATCGCAAACGACATGGAAATGGAGCAATTTGCACAGCGCAATAATCGCTCCTAGTGAGCTGAGCCCTTAGAGCAAAAATCAAATGACACTAACTTAAAACCATGGAATATAAACTGTATAGGCAATCTTCTCATATCCTCCTTAGCATTCTCTATAACCAAACCAAACCATTATTATGGGTCTGCACTGTCAACCCTTGATTTTTTTTGACTTGATCCTACTTGATCAGTAATTCCTTCTTAATCTGCAGCATTTACTACAATAAACCTATATTATAGATGGAAACCACCTCCACTCCCTCTTACAATATTTTTTATTGATCTTTATCCCTTCTTATCTTTAATCTAAAACCGTGTGGGCTTTTGAATTTGAACTGCAGTATCTGATATGATTAAGGAGTGTCCCATTTGGTTCAGTATCTTTACCTAGGAAAACCTTAACCCTATCTGTGGTAAAAATGTGCAAAGTTTGTGAAACCAAATGCTAAGAACAGAAATGACTGTGGAATAATGATTACCCTGCAAAAGGCCACAATGAAACTGAACGTGATCTGCAAAGCCACAAAACCTTTATCAGGTTCACATGAGGCAGGCAGTAGGTGTACTGAGCGAACCGCAACCAATATACCACTAAATGACCCACAGTAAGAGAGACAAAAACACTATTCATTTTCATACAGTAGCCCTAGTATATAGTGTTTATTATGTGGTTTACACCCTGGTATGATTTGAACTGCAGCTCTGTTACGGGGACAATAGGGAATTAAACACCCCCACCCCGAATTACGTACCCAAGGAAGTGCTGGGTCCTCACCCCTGGGTTTACCCTGCGTTAACTGAACAAAGTTATCTCACTTGCTTTGTGCAGCTGCATTGATTCATCCCCGATTCAGCCTGGAGCCAGACCACAAGTCAGTCTTCCTATTGGTCAGGACTCTGTATTGAACTGGAAGTGTGGTCGCCACATGTTAAATTATAGCTTCATTCAGCTAAAGCAGGCTAAACCCTGGGGTGAGGACCTAGCACTTAAAGGACATGTCCAGCCTAAAATAAACTTGCATATAAATGTCACCACCCCCCCAAACCTAGGTTTCACATTATCCATCCATCTACCAAAGATGCCCCTGAATTGATTTACCTAACCCAGTCTCTAGCCTCCTCTGCAGCTGACAGCCCCTCTACTTCCTGATTGCGGCTGTCAGTTAAGGTGCAACACGGTGTCACGCCCAATTGCCTGACAGCCATGACCATTATTTTAGGCTGGACATGCCCTTTAAGGTCCTCACCTTGGGTACAAGTGACACTGTTAGGGGAGGAAAAGGGCTGATTTGAGTACATTTGTTCTTTAATAATGTGTCTACTACTACACATTATATAGATAAATATAGAAATTCTCGTGAACTGTATTTACAGAAATGTTCCCTCTAAGCTGTGCACATGCAACAAAGCAGTATTTGCATATCTAACCTTTCATTTTACCTTTAAATGGACAGCAGAATTCCCATACAGTAGTACCATACAGTAAGAGCAATACTGGATTTGGCTATTACTGTATGGACTACTGTATGGGAATTCTGCTGTATATTTAAAGGGCAACTAAAGCCTCAAAACAATATAGAATCAGAAGGCAGTAGTGGTCATAATTTCTACCCTCGGTTTATACTTGAGTCAATCACTTTTAATAGGTTTTTCGGGTAAAAATAGGTACCTCGGTTTATACTCTGGTCGGTTTATACTCAAGTATATACGGTACTTGGATTTTGCGAAATCTTTTGATACTGTGCCACATAGGTGACTAATGTATAAACTGAGGACTGTTGGCCTAGAAAAAACACAAGGCCTCAGTGTTTGCTGATGACACTAAATGGAGCCGCGGTGGATCATGCGCGAGGTAATTAAACTTACCTTTAGTCCTGGATCCTGTTGAAGTTATTGAAGAACGGAAGGTAAGGAATAGGTCCTTTACCTCCTGGTCTTCAATCACTGCTTTAAAGGAATAGTTCACTTTTTGTGTGAACTATTCCTTTAATAAGTCAATAAGGAAGAATACCAGTCTGTTATCATATCCAAAGTCTAACAAGGCTTCCTCAATCACATCAATTCCTTCATTATGGGGTATGGCTGTATACAGTGACTTGATGTCCATAGTACATAAAATGGTATCTGTAGGAATATCCTTAATGTCCTCCAATCGTTTTAAAAAATCCATAGTGTCTTTAAGACATGTTTTGTGCATGGCTACCACAGGTTTTAAGTATGAATCAATGAAAATCCCCAATGGTTGTACAATGATCCAACATTAGATACTATAGTGCGTCCGGGTGGTGCTTGCAAACTTTTGTGAATCTTAGGCAACAGATACAATACAGGGGTTAGGGAACTTCACAATTCAAAAAATCTTTGGTCTGCTTATCTATAATCCCCATGGTAAAGGCTTGATCCACCATCTCATCAAGTTCTTTCTTAATTTTAAACGTAGGATCTCCTTGCAATAAATTATAGTGATCTTTATTACCCAGTTGTCTCCTGGCTTCCTCCACATAGTCTTTTTTATTCATCACCACAGTTGCTCCCCCTTTGTCTGCTTTCTTTACTATGATATCCTTATCCGTTTTCAGTTGCTGCAATGCATTCATTATATTCAGTTTTAGTTAAGTTGTATTTGGTGGTATTACTTTGCCATGGAAGTGCACCAATACTTTGCATTACAGCATTATTAAATGTATCAAGGGTAGCATTAGACAACTCTGGAACAAATGTAGACTTTTTCCTGAACTTAGGTATGGTATCAGTTTTTCCCATAAAACACATCTTTAATTTTATGTTTCTGATAAACTTAAACCAGTCCTTTTTAAAATCAAACAGTTTCTGCTTATGAGTGGGAACAAATCCCAGTCCTTTATTAATTAACTGTTCCTATTCACTGGTAAGCACTTTATCAGAAATATTAACCAACAGGGTATCAGGTGGGTTACTCACTTGTAGCGTCTGTATGGCTTGTTCTTGTTGGACCCCTTTACTGCCTTGTCGCCTCCTCCCTTTGCCTCTAGGGATTTCTAAAAATCTGTCTCTAAAAAATCTGAGACCCACCGCTGGACAAAGATGTGCTGCCCGGGTTCATCGCTATCACTGGCGCAATGTTCCCGATTTCATCCTCGTGGCCTCCCATGTGTTGGTATGGTAACGCAGTCATGCTTTTTGGTAAACTGGCGTTCTCTTCTCTCTCGTGGCCAGTCATATACGCATTTCAACTCATAGTCCTTGGTGTCTCTCCTGAATTTCTGCAATTTCTTTTGGACCAGTTTTCCTTTCATATCAGTAATAGAAGCTTCCAGTTTTAATTGCGGACAACTCTTCTATAGTGACCAAAGTGCAGTACTGTGTAGCTGTAGGCTTACTTCTCTCTTCCGTAATGTCTCCAGTCTGTCCTGGCAGTCCCTATCTGAGGATTTGAGTGGAATGGCATCTTCCTCTGTCATTAGTCCCAATATGCGTTTTTTCTCAGCTTCATTAAATGCCAATGTAGCTGCTTTCTCTGTTGTCTACAGGAGTAATTTATATGTTAAAATGCCCTTGAGGCTGGGCCTATGTAGGCAAAACCAAAAGTGAAGCCAGAATTAGAATAGGGGAACATAGACAGGACATCTCTAAGTTTCAGGGTATTATTAAAACATTTGAAACTACGGTCAGTAGACACTTTTTTGAACACAAACATCACATATCTCAACTTAGATGGCTCATATTGGAAACAGTTAAAAGACATCCAAGAGGGGGTTTGAGCATTTTTTGTTACAAATAGAGCTCCATTGGATAGATAGATTAGATACCATGGCTCCTAATGGCATGAATGAAGAATTTAACATGGCCTGTTTCTTATAATCCGGTTGATTAAGTATTTTATTTATTATACAGATTGTAGTAGTATTTCTCCAGATCTTCCAATTTGGGGTACTTCTGTTTATTTCACAGTTTGAGATGATTACTCCACCTAGTGGTTACCTGAAAATCTACAAAAAAGGTATTTAATCTAAAGAAATTCAGGCTCATTTACCCAGACTCACTGGGCAAATAAATGGAGTTAAAGTCGCGCTAACTGGTTCGCGGCTGGTTAGCATGACTAACTCCATATTAGCGTTGGATGCGCAGGTTATGCAAAAATCACCCGTGCATCGCATTTGCACTAGATTTAGCACAGGATTTTAACACCAGCAATAGCGGCTCTAGGTAAATGAGCCTGATTGAAACTAGGACACAACAATGTTGTAAAATATATTTATTTATTATTGTACTGTGAATTAGAGTAACGAATATGAGTACCCAGTGAGACATTATATAACTATTCTTCATTATATTTTAACATTTTATCCACTTATTTATATTATTACACTTGAAACAATGTTTAAAACATTTATTGAAACAATGCATATAACCTCACACCCTGTATTTTAACACAGATATTTATCACAGTTTATTGGTTATATATTATGTCTTTTGTTGTATCTTATTTGTATCCATTGATTTTATCTTTTAGATATTGTTGTTTAACACTGCACTATGCCACGTTTTGTATGTAGCACTTTAAGATTGTATGGATCAGATCATGGCCACTTCTCTGATGGGAGGAATCACTAAGCATTATGGGTATTTAAGGAGAAGGGAGGATCACTGTTTTATCACCTGATGAAGGGGGTGGAACCCTCTGAAACCTTGTGTGTTATGGTTCAATAAAGTATTCACTATTTATACTTTGGAGTCTATTAACTACAAGGGGTCAGGTTGGAAGGATCTGCACCCAGGCTGGTGGATGTGCATAGGAATTTTTTTGTTTGTAGGCTATTACCTACCCCATGTGCAGGGCAATGCACTCATTATATTAGTGGATGCAATGCTGCCACTGCCTGCAGTAATATGAGTTGATTGCCCTGCACATGGGGTAGGTAATAGCCTAATAGGGCTTTGCGTCTACCACCTACCCTTGTTCAGCAAGCAGCTGAATTTATTACAGAGGCATCGCAAGGGTGGCAGTTCCCAGTAGTACAATGCGTGATGACATAATTGCGCAGCCGTGGAGTACTACTGGGAAAAGGAGATTTGGGGCACTTCTAGGTAAGTTGTGTTAAAACGGCCACCTCCCTACAGGGTGCCGCTCTGTAATGTGCTTCACCCTGCTCCACAACCACTGTAGGACTCGTTTAAATAAGAATTCTTTTCCTGCGCTGCAATATAATCCTCAGACCTGTTAAAAAGATTGTAAATACAGTAGCTTGTTGCAGTGAAGATTATAACAGGTTTAAAAAAGTACAGAATTGAAGAAAATGTATATCGGATACTTCTACTTCTACACCAGATCCACTTCTAGTATCCTCCTTCTCTGCATTCAGATCCCTTTTATAATTAACGAGGAATGTAGTGGATTAGATCATCTCAAACGTAACTCTTACCCACTAAGGTTACTAAACACCTATTCCCAAAAGAGAGGCTAGGATAAGACAGTGGAATGTATAAATATAAGGTGAGCTATAGAATATAATATTATTAAAAGGTCAGATCTGGTAAATATGGTGAATTAATTGACTATAATTATAAAATCCTTCAGCATGGTAATGGTTGAAAAATAAATACAACACATGAATTATAAATTAGTAATTAATACCCTAGATTACACACAAAAGGATATCATACACACATAAACATCTTATCTCCTAAAATGATTTTGAAAATACCTAAAGTTTATCAGACAGTGGAAAAGTTAAAAAAAAAAGTTGTATATGGGATTCCAAAACTGCACCGCATATTCCAAATGAGGCCTTACCAGTGCCTTGTAAAGAGGGAGAATAATGTTTTTCTCTCTTCAATCTATTCTTCTCTTCATACAAGGCAATACCTTGCTAGCTCTAGCTGTGGCTGTCTGGCATTGTTTGCTATAGCTAAGTCTGTTATCTACCAGAACCCCCAAATCTTTTTCCATTACAGATTCACTGGTGTAGGTGGCACAGAGATTATTAAACCCCAAATGCATCACCTTACATTTATCAACATTGAATCTCATCTGCCATTCTGCTGCCCATTTTGATAATCTATCTAGGTCTGCTTGCAGCACTTGCACATAATTCGAAGTTTCCAAAGCTCTGCATAGTTTAATGTCATCAGCAAACACAGAGACCTTGCTCTCAATGCCCCTTCTATGTAACTTATAAACAGATTAAAAATAAGTGGCCCCAGTACAGAACCCTGAGGCACTCCGCTTAGAACTTTAGCCCACATAGATGTAGCTCCATTAACCACCACTCTCTGTTTGCGATCCAATAACCAATTCTCTATCCATGAACAAATGTTTTCTTCTAGGCCAACAGTCCTCAGTTTATACATTAGTCGCCTATGTGGCACAGTATCAAAAGCTTTCACAAAAAAAAGTATACCACATCCATTGCATACTCACTTCCTCATAAAAACCAATTACATTTGTCTAGCATGATCTATTTCTCATAAATCAATGCTGACTACTACTAATAAGATCAGTTCTGGAGACAAAGTCAAGGATATGATCCCGTAACAAAGTTTCCAGCACATTTCCTACCACTGATGTTAGGCTTACAGGTCTATAGTTACCAGGCTGTGAACGACCACCTTATTGGAATTACATTGGCTTTTATCCAATCCAGCAGCACATCCCCAGACCAAAGTGAATTTGAAAAGATGAGAAACAGTGGTCTAGATAGAACTGAACTAAGCTCTTTTAAAATCTGGGGATGCAATCCATCTGGTCCTGGGGCTTTATTGATATTTACTTTGTCTAATTGTTTCCGTACCATATCCTCCGTCAGCCAACGTGAATACTCCTCATTTCTCCCCTGCGTACTTTTACATTCCCTGCTGTAAGGACTAGAATTCTCTATAGTGAAAACCGATGTAAAAAAACGGTTTAGCAGATTAGCCTTTTTGGCATGCTCTACAACCATCTCAGCCCCATTGTTTAATGGTCCCACATTCTCAGTCCTCATCTTTTTACCATTTTTATACTTAAAAAACATTGTGGGGTTGGACTTGCTTTGTTTGGCAATCCGTATTTCATTTTCTATTTTAGCTAATTTAATTGCTTTCTTGCACTCTTTATTACAGCTTTTATATTCCCTGTAAGACTGTTCTATTCCCTCTGATTTCAAAATGTTAAAAGCCTTTTTCTTTTTTTCCATTTCCCTTTTTACCTGAGCATTAAGCCATGCAGGAGTGGACCTAATTTTTTTACACCTGTTCCCTAAAGGTACAAATTTAGAAATGTAATAGTTTAATATCCCTTTAAAAGTGGTCCACATCTTCTCAGTATCTTTACCTAGAAACAATTTCCCCCATGAGCAGGAGTGATTCCTTTAACAGCACAAAATTAGCTTTGCTAAAGTTTTTGTTAACCCAGTGCACTTTAGTTTTTTGCAACCTATATTAAATGACACTATATCATGGTCACTTATATCATGGTCACTATTCCCTAAGCTTCCCATTACCTTCATTTCCAAAATGAGCTCAGGGTTATTAGATATCACCAGATCCAACAACGCATTCTGTCAAGTAGGAACGTCTACCATCTGTGAAAGAAAATGCTCATATAGGAAATTTAAGAACTTTATACCTGGTGCTGGCAGTTCCCTTACTCCAATCTACAGTATGTCAGGGAAGTTAAAATCCCCCATAACCAAAACATGCCCCATTCCAGCAGCCTTCGCCAACTGCATATGGAGATTCATTTCCACCTCCTCCCCGGCATTTGGCGGTTTAAAACATATCCTAACAATTAATTTACCCACCTTCTTGCTTCCTGTACACAGCTCTACCCATATTGTTTCTGCCATATCGTTTATACCCCCATCTATTCCATCTTTTAGATTTGGCTTCAATTCCTGTTTAACATACATACATACTCCCCCTCCTTTCTTATTAACTCTGTGATGTCTAAATAAGGAGTATCCTTCAATATTTACTGTCCAGTCGTGTGAATCATTTAGCCACGTTTCTGCTATACCGATCACATAATACCTTTCCAATTTGAACTTAAACAGTATCTTATTTATTAACAGAACAATATTAATAAAGCATTGCAATTAGCACAATAGAGGTGAAATAGCATTGCACATATATCACATAAACACTCACAAACCAGAGGGATCAGAAACAGCATAAATAACAATCAGCTTGTTAGTTCCATCCCTGCTCTCAGGTCACTGTAGTAGAATCCTCTACCCCTATACCTGGCACTATGTCCCTATTCTTGCGTGGTATACCTAGGAGTCTAGTCCTTACTAAATATCCTTGTTGGAGCTCAGGCTGTTCACTAGCTACCCTACTCCTATCTATCACTCCTGGAGTGATCTATAACAATCTAATTTCACATTAACTGGGCTTAACTGCTATCTAGGTCCCCTGGGCTCTTCCCCTATCCTCTGGAGAAACTCCAAGAAGTAGAACGAGGCTGAGCATATGGTTGCTTTCCCTTTTATACTTTTACACAGCAGCTCACTGGCAAAATCCTGCCAGAACAAAAAGATTAAAGGGTAACTAGTTTACCAGTTACCTACACAAGAAATAAGTAAAATACATATGTTCCTTAAAAAAATCGATGTGGCACTAATGTCAAACTATGCTTTCTCTAGATTGCAATCTGAGAAAAAGAAATATCTCTATGTTAGTGTATATAGAGTGAATCGTCAGATTAAATGTTCTTTTCTTAGTAATGGAGTCAAATACTCAAATGCAGAGAGATTAAGGGGGAGATGGAGTACTCACTTAGGGCTAGGCCACACTGAATCGCTTTTAAGCGTGATCCGATCGTGATTTTAAAAGTGCACACTAGTGTAGCCCAGTTGTTGTGGCCACACTAGTGCTCTAGAGAGCACTGCATTGCGTAAATTGCAGTACACGCGTTCCACTTTTTTTGCGCAATCGCATGGGTTTTGATTGCGAACCAATGTGCTTGTACGTCGGGAACCCAAATGTGAGCGTTCACGTGCGCTTCTGTGCATGGTACAGTGTGGCCTCAGCCTTAGCGTGAGTTACTGCATGGTGGGAACAAGGCAGGTAAGGAGCACGGAGGTAAGGCACCATTGAAATCATGTTAGTTTTCACACTACAAAGTAGTGCAAAGGAACTGGAAATACGCCACTGGAAGTAGCTGAATGTTTCTGTAAAAAATGCACCACGGTGAAAACATTGTGCCTTGATGTACGCTTTTGTGCAATTTATTTGTACTCCTATTGACTTGTATTACAGTGCGCTAGAGTGTGGTGAAACGGTGATTGCGTGTGTTGTAAAAAAAAGAATTAACTTGTAATGAACATAAAGCGCTTAGTGGGACATAGTATTCGTGATTGTTAATTATAAGGAGGGTACAGGTGCAGATCGCAAACGGACATGGAAATGGGAGCAATTTGCACAGCGCAATAAATCGCTCCTAGTGAGGCTGAGCCCTTAGAGCAAAAATCAAATGACACTAACTTAAAACCATGGAAATATAAACTGTATAGGCAATCTTCTCATATCCTCCTTAGCATTCTCTATAACCAAACCCAAACCATTATTTATGGGTCTGCACTGTCAACCCCTTGATTTTTTTTGACTTGATCCTACTTGATCAGTAATTCCTTCTTAATCTGCAGCATTTACTACAATAAAACCTATATTATAGATGGAACACACCTCCACTCCCTCTTACATATATTTTTATTGATCTTTATCCCTTCTTATCTTTAATCTAAACCGTGTGGGCTTTTTGAATTTGAACTGCAGTATCTGATATGATTAAGGAGTGTCCCATTTTGGTTCAGTATCTTTACCTAGGAAAACCTTAACCCTATCTGTGGTAAAAATGTGCAAAGTTTGTGAAACCAAATGCTAAGAACAGGAAATGACTGTGGAATAATGATTACCCTGCAAAAGGCCACAATGAAACTGAACGTGATCTGCAAAGCCACAAAACCTTTATCAGGTTCACATGAGGCAGGCAGTAGGTGTACTGAGCGAACCGCAACCAAATATACCACTAAATGACCCACAGTAAGAGAGACAAAAACACTATTCATTTTCATACAGTAGCCCTAGTATATAGTGTTTATTATGTGGTTTACACACCTGGTATGATTTGAACTGCAGCTCTGTTAACGGTGGACAATAGGGAATTAAACACCCCCACCCCGAATTAACGTACCCAAGGAAGTGCTGGGTCCTCACCCCTGGGTTTACCCTGCGTTAACTGAACAAAGTTATCTCACTTGCTTTGTGCAGCTGCATTGATTCATCCCCGATTCAGCCTGGAGCCAGACCACAAGTCAGTCTTCCTATTGGTCAGGACTCTGTATTGAACTGGAAGTGTGGTCGCACATAGTTAAAATATATAGCTTCATTCAGCTAAAGCAGGCTAAACCCTGGGGTGAGGACCTAGCACTTAAAGGACATGTCCAGCCTAAAATAAACTTTGCATATAAATGTTCACCACCCCCCCAAACCTAGGTTTCACATTATCCATCCATCTACCAAAGATGCCCCTGAAGTGATTTACCTAACCCAGTCTCTAGCCTCCTCTGCAGCTGACAGCCCCTCTACTTCCTGATTGCGGCTGTCAGTTAAGGTGCAACACGGTGTCACGCCCAATTGCCTGACAGCCATGACCATTATTTTAGGCTGGACATGCCCTTTAAGGTCCTCACCTTGGGTACAAGTGACACTAGTAGGGGAGGAAAAGGGCTGATTTGAGTACATTTGTTCTTTAAATAATGTGTCTACTACTAAACATTATATAGATAAATATAGAAATTCTCGTGAACTGTATTTACAGAAATGTTCCCTCTAAGCTGTGCACATGCAACAAAGCAGTATTTGCATATCTAACCTTTCATTTTATATAAACAGTTCGGTAACTTTCAGTGGGGTTTGCAGATCTAATAACGATTAATCAAGCCATACTCTTCCTAGGAGGCCTGTATACATCCCAAATGCCAGGGACGGGCCTACAGATTCTGGATGCAATACTGTGTCATTAAGTATAAATTCCCCTCCTCGTGCGCTGGATAACATTTGAAGGGTAACTGTTGTCTCCAAGCAAGTGTCCTCTTTTTAAAAGAACTCTAAGGGCTAGGCCACACTGCTGCGTTTTTTTTGCGATTGCGATTGCGCTTGCGATTTTTCAAAATTATTGAAAACGCGGCAACGCAAAAAAACGCGCGTTTTTCGATGCGATTGCGATTGCGTTTTGCGTTCTGCATTTTTAATCGCAATCGCATGCGTTTTCCTATACTTATTGAAGAAATCGCAATCGCAAACGCAACGAAAATCGCACATGAAATCGCATGCTATTGCGTTTGCGTTTGCGTTTCAGTGTGGCCTAGCCCTAATACCTTTTAAACAAGCTTAGGATGATGTCTCTAGCTTTCTAGATCCTAAGTTATAGGCTTGTAAATTTACACTTTCTTATCTATCCTGGCTGTTTCTTATCTATCCTGGAGTCTGTGACAGTGACAGTCATGTGATTTGTTGAGTAAAAGCCCCATCCCCAAAAAATTTATCTTTTCTAAAGCTAATTACAGACCTACAACCATTCGCTGTCCTTTCCTCTACATTAGGGAGAGAAAAAAATATTTTCAGGCTTGTGGCTAGCATTAATTTTATAAGTTTAAAATTTAAAATTTTATTTAGAAGTTTGCGTACGGGACTTGCAGACATCCCACCCTGCCGTTTGAGGCTTCCGGACAGGGTGGAAGAGGGGGCAATGTCACACAGGGGGAAGGAGTTAGCCATTTAAGTGTTGGGGCGAGGTTAGGGCGTTCCGGGCGCATGACAGGAGTATTCCGGGGGCGTGTGTGTACTGGACATTGGGGGGCATTTTATATATACTGGTCAATGTGTGGACTGGACATTGGAGACATTTTATATATACTGGTCAATGTGTGGACTGGACATTGGAGACATTTTATATATACTGGTCAGTGTGTGTGCTGGACTTTGGGGACATTTTATACATACAGGTCAGTGTGTGTACTGGACATTGGGGGCATTTTATATATACAGGAGGTCAGTGTGTGGACTGGACATTGGGAGCGTTTTATATTTACAGGTCAGTGTGTTCTGCTGCACATGCCATTTTAAATATATAGGTCAGTGTGCACTGGATATTGGGGCATTTTATATATACTTGGCAATTTGTATACTGGACATTGGGGACATTTTATATATACTGGACAATGTGTGGACTGGACAATGGGGGCATTTTATATATATAGTGGGCAATATACTGGTCAGTGTGTGGACTGGAAATTGGGGGCATTTTATATATACTGGTCAATGTGTGTACTGGACATTCGGGGCATTTTATATATACTGGTCAGTATGCGTACAGGACATTGGGGACATTTTATATATACAGGTCAGTGTGTGTTTCTGGAAATGGCATCTCATATATACAGGTCAGTGTGTGCTGTTGGAAATTACACTTTGTATATAGAGGTTAGAGCAATATAGGTGTTATTGTATATGTGTGTGCAAAATGTGTCTGTTTAATACATGTTCTAGTCTGTGTGTAACGCATCAGTGCATGTTTAGGGCCCCCCCCCCCAGAAATGTACCCAATATGGGGCCCAGAAAAGCCTGATGGCGGCGCTGTATGTTGGTAAGAACTAACAGCTGAAGTAGCAAGAGGTTGTGTGAATTCCAATACCCAGCCTGTCAGACCATCAGAGAACTTGGAAACATCAGGTCCTCACCCCTGGGAATAAAGCAAATTGTGAGAATATTGACAGGTCTGGTCAAGGTGGTGGTGTAACTAGGAATCACTGGGCCCCCCTGCAAAACTATGATGGGGCCCCTATGCGTGCTTCATCCACAGTGGTTTTCTGAGAGGAGGTTCTATTGCAATAGGAAAACTAAGAATTTGGGGCTCCCCTTGGCTCCCAGGCCCCCCTGCTCCCCTGGTAGATACACCGCTGCAAACAGGCCAACTTATAGAAGGATGCCCTCTGCCCCAATAGTTGGTGTAGACCTCGGATCACTGACCTGGGCGGGGAAGGATCGGAATTTAACTAGGAATATACAGTAACTGTCATTCATCTGTAAATTCCAATGAACCCTGGAGCATTAGAGAACAGTGACTGCCTTCAACTCTCTGCACATTATACATGAAGAAAAGTCGTTCAGGGAGATTCAATAAAAGCCCTTATCATTTAAAATGGTGCTAATTTTGCCCCAACCAATAAGAACTTATGTAACATTTGAAAGCTTACATTTGATTGGTTGGGGCAAAATTAGCATCATTTTAAACGATAAGAACTTTTATTGAATAACCCCCATTGTATATTGGAAAAAAACAGATCATTTCTTCTCAGCACATTATACACATACAGGTAGATTCAATAAAAGTTCTTATTGTTTAAAATGGTGATAATTTTGCCCCAACCAATCAGATCTTATTTAACATTTGAAAGCTAACATCTGATTGGTTGGGGCAAAGTTAGCACCCTTCTTAACGATAAGAACTTTTATTGAATAACCCTGATAGAGAAGTAAGTAATAAAACCAGAAGCATATTATACAATAAAAACAAATGCAGTGTACATGTAAATGACTTCTACATTGAGAAGATTGGTTTTGCTGCTTATAGAATAAAACATAGAAAAGCTCAATGTATAAAACTGAAAGAAAAGGAGAAGCCAAATGCGAACAGGAAGTCATTCGCTTTGAGGGACACAAATAACACAATTAGCACCTCTCCTTCCTGTTTCTACCTAAGCTTATTCACATCTCTGCCATGCTGTTTCCCTTATGCGGTACTTGCATTTTATTTGTAATTGTAAACATGTCATTTCTCAGTTTCCCATGAAACAGTGACATTTATTAGTCTTTGACATTTCACCTTCCATTGTATTTAATACATTTTATTGGCAAAATTTCAGTTTTGGAAAACTCTCCATTCATTTCTGGTTTTAAAGGATAACAAAACACAAAGGAACTAAAACGCTTGGTCCTCACACCTGGGGGTACCCTCTGGTCTAGCCCTGCCCCCTTCCCTGCCGTGTGTGTTGCCAGTGTGTTGTTTTGTACCTCATCCCTTGTAAATTTGATGTTTTTTGATGTGTTCTGTGAAGACTTGTACTTCCTTCTGGTAGATTTTAACCCAGGTGTCATCCACATATCTAAATCAGTTGCTGGGTACTATGCCCTTGAAGGTATTAAGCGCCTGTGTTTCTACTTCCTCCATTTAAAGGTTTGATACGATTAGTGAAACTGGATAGCACATAAGTCCAGTAGGGAACACAAGATCTGTTCTGCTGGTAAAGGTGCTGTCTTGGCCTAGCCAAGACACCTTACCCTGGGCAGTTTCGATAAAACCTCTTAGCCTCAATGCAATCAATGCCTTGCAGCAGAAGGACCCTAACACCTGGCTGTCATATGCTAAATGGGACTTTCCAGGGTATTTATAACCAACAGATTCTTGTACAAGTCATTCTGAATTGAGAGATCCAGTCGGATGACAAGCGAAACATCTTCAAGAACTAATTCCAGTTGATCTAACTGAATATAACAGATATACTGACCTGGATGAATGTTTTTTTAAAGGGCATGTCCACCCCGAAATTTAACTTTTGATATGTGGTAGGGCATGCTCCCCCAGCCCCAACCGCATTAATATAATTGTTAGAAAGTCCCCCGATTCTTACTTACCTGCCCTCTCTCCTCCGCTGCAGTGTTCAGGCCCTCTGCTTGCATGGAATTGAAAGCAGGGGGCGGGGCCGGCAGCCGCGTCCGTGATTGGCTGAGAGGCAGGGAGGGCTGCACTGAGCATGCCTCAACCTTGATGAGGTTGAGGAAGTCTCAGGCACAGCATGAGTCACACACTGCTCCTACACAGCAGTTTCCTGGACTTTGGAGGGGCACAGCAGGGGAACTATTTTGAGCAGGAATGTAAGGTAAGGATTGTTTTAAACTACTTGATGTGGCCAGTAAGGGGTTAAATTTTAGTTTTGGGGGTGGACATGCCCTTTTAAAGGAAAGGTAATGTACATAGACAGCTAAACTATACAGATCCAACCGATATCTCAATGGAAGAAATTAAATAGTTACCTTGTGCATCAAGATATATATATAGGAAATGGGACATGGTGCACTTTATTATTTAAACCCCCTAAATACATCCTAATTCAGACAGTAAATGGATTATCTATAGACTGCTAGTAGGCGTGACCTGCTGTACCTGCAGTAGCTTAGCATGTAAAACACATTGGTAAGTGACCACACTGTGTGATACTGGAATGCTGGGAAATAAAACACAAAACCCATGTTAGTAAGGTAAATTTCCCAGCACCCACATTAAACTGAAAGGTGAGACACAGATAACTGCTTTAATATTGAGGTGCTCTGCTGTCTGATTCAGTGTTTGTTTTGAGGCTTTAGTTGCCCTTTAACGCACAGCAGCCAGGGATATTAGGTGACACAAAGCTGTGAAACCTGTTACTACCACTGAGTTTCATATAAAGGCAAATTGAATCTTGAGTATTTGCCATTTTTCTGTCAAACAGAAGCTGAGCAATAAATTTGATTGGGAATCCCAAACAGCAGAAATCTGATCCAGTAAATTGACCTTGCAGGTGGAATTCCTGGCGCTGTTGCTTACACAGACTCCCAGACAGCAGTCACCTCCACCGCAACCAACTGTTCTGCCTCTGGGCTCTTTTCTTCTTATGATATTCTACCTCCCTTAATCAATTGTCACTAATTAACAATGGTTGTTTAGCTATACCTGTCTAATACAGAACCAAATTTGGTTTTAAAACATCCTCCTACTTTTAATCTATAATTTGCAGGGTGGTAAGATTGAGTATTCCTACACCCCCATGTACACTACAAGTCCAACACTTAAGAAGTGAAGTCCATTGCAAGTGCTCGCAGACAGCTGTCCCCCCATCAGAGGTGGACCCTCATAGGCAACCGTAGGGGAAACTTCCAGTTCGGTTCTGGTCTTTTAAAGAGCTGGTCGCACATGCTTACTTTATACGCGCGATCAGCTGTTTTTAAACAGACCTTTGGAGCACTGGCAAGGGGGTGTCTCAGGGGCAGTTGTGTCCCTGTTTTGTGTGATATGGTAGCAGCATCAACAGACCTCCTGCACTTCCTGCTCTGAAACATGTGACAGCCCCTCATCTCTGTCTCCTCCCCTTTTGCAGGCCCCCCTTGGCTCCCCTTCCCTTGCAAGCCCTCCCATGGTCCCTTCAACTCATGGGCCCCGTGGCCTCTCCCCTTGCAGGCCCTCCCTTGGCCCCTTCCTTTGAAGCCCTCATTGGCCCCTCCCTTTGAAACCCCGCTTGGACCCTCCCACTTGCGGGCCCACTCGGAGGCTGATTCTGCCTCTGCCTGAAAAGACTGTTTTCATACAGTTTTCCATAAGGAATGGGGTCTGGGGTACGAGTTGGGGAGTTGCCACGGGGCCCATGAAAGAGTGGTGCCATGGGCCTGTGAGTGAGCAGGGGGCCATGAGTGGAAGGGGTCATGAGGAGGTTAAGCACTGTAGATTCCCTTACCTTTTCACCTGGTTCCTTCACACAGAAGGGAGGGACTTCTGGGTTTCTTCACACACTGTGAAGTCTAAGGCTGTGCTCAATGGTGGAGGAGCAGCTTTTGGAATGTCATCTGTCATCCTCCCACACCTTAACTTTATTATCAGAGATGTCTTTATATTTTGGGCTGTGCAGCATGTAGAGAGGTGGTTGGTGGCTTATTTTAAAAGGTAGGAATCTAGCCTTTCATTTAAAGTCAACTTGTCTGGAGACTACAGTTGCCCTTTAAATGTCCCACAAGTCACTACCATACCTTTCACCAACACTGGCTGGAATTATTTTTTAGGGGCATATTTACGGGTATATTTATAAAGTTGCATGGTATTGTAAATACTGCATGGTATTGTAAATACTGCATGGTATTGTAAATACTGCATGGTATTGTAAATACTGAATGGTATTGTACTTTTAAGCTA